>PVIU01006331.1:0-103170 GCA_004026605.1 Ondatra zibethicus
ATGGAGGGTGATATCTAGGTAAACCACAGACACTGTTTGCCAGGAATACCTATGGGTGATTTATAAATCACAAATAAGCTAAAATGAAACCCAGAGGTTTGCTCTGAAGAGAGCTTGAGACAAGAGGTAGAGTTGTGACATTGTTTCAAGCGTAAAATCTACTTGCCCTTGAGGTTCTTTTTTGTTGTCATTTTAAAAAATTGAACTACAAACTTTCTTTTCATTCATTTTTGTAATTTTTTTATTGTTGTTGTTGCTTTTGATTTTTGTTTTCGAAACAGGGTTTCTCTGTGTAACCCTGGATCTCCTGAAACTTGCCTTACATACCAGGCTTAACTCAAACTCATAGAGATCCACCCACCTTTGCCTCCAGAATGCTGGAAATACGGGCGTGTGCCTCCACCACCTGGTGGTTTTATAAGTTTTTGAGATATGACTTCACTTTCTCTTTTTACTGTCACGTGGAAATGAAAGACTCTAGACAAATCCTACAGGATATTGCACAACCTCAAGCATGTATCTGCCACCAGACAGGCATGAGCTCAGCATCTAAATCCCCAGTTTTTATCTGAATGAGTTTAGCTTCGTGTTCATATTTTCTCACTTGTTATGGAGAAACTTTTCTTGGATACCTTTGTGGATAAATAAAAAGTTTCGCACAAAGTTTTTTGGCATATTGTAGGCTTTTACTAAATTTAAGTACTAATAAAATATTAAATGTAAAACCACAGGTGGAAACTAATCTGAGATACACACGCTGGAGGTCCTGCCAGACTTCACCTTACACAGGCGAACCAGCTACTGTGTTCTGCTTATACAGGTGGGAGCCTACTACAACTTGCCTGCACGTTTCTCTCTTTTTTTGTGTTTTAAGCATAGTGACAAATCTTAGTTTAGAAGAGTTGAAAACTTGATTTCTAGGGTGGACAATAAATGATTTGTGTTCATGGCACATTAGGAAAAAGGTGTTGAGCTTGCATAATCTTATTTTAAATTTTTGCATAAATGTTAAAGGGATGGTATTATTTTAAGGGTACTGTTCTTATACTCAGATACCCAAAAAGGTAAAACTACATAATGCATATCTAAATTTGGAGGTTGTCATAATTTTTAAACAGAATATTATGATTTTATTTCTTCAAATGTTAGCTACAAAAGCCATGTTATATTGTCAGAAAGATAGTTTATTTTTCAGTTTTGTTCCATTCCGTGGGGGCAGCCCTTCTCCATATTTGGGGCTAGGACTTTTAAAGTCTTCCTTAGTCAACAAAAATTTAGACTAGGAAATTTCAGAGTGTTTTGGAAAAGTATCTTCCAGACACAAATGTTTGGAGTTTCCTACATGCATGTGTTTTAGACTTTTTTCTTTAACCTCTACAGAATAAAGCAAAGACACATGGAATGCAGACATAGCAATATTTCATGTCTTGTTGATAATAGCAAATTATAGTCTATTTACTACTTTTTTTAACATCAAACACCATTTTAGAAGCGCCTCACATTTCAACTTGAATGAGATGTCAGCTCAATCATTTGCCTTTATTTTAGGCTGAAATGCATTTTGTTTTTTTATTTCCTTCCCCAAATATTCCGTGGCTTCCTAATATTATCTTGAGAAATGGCAAGGTCTGCCTCCTTATGCAAGCAATTGATTTTGACTTGGTAAAAAATTAATCATACACTAGCTGAGTCCTGCCTTCTCTTGGTTTCCTACTATTTGCTTCGAGCTCTGAAGCAGCTAGCACATCTCACTTCTCAAAGATCCCAGAAGAGCGTAATCAAATGCCAAGGCCTGCTTTACTGCAAATGTATAAACCCACTGTAGCTAAACTCTGTGTATTCTACATTGCTCTACTGTTGCGTAACTTTTTTCTCAATTTCCAAGCCATAGTCATTTTATTTTCATACCTTTTTATAAGATGAAGGCACAGCCTATATTAAAATAGTTATCCCTAGTGGTAAATGAAAGTTGCTAAAGTTGGTATTTTTAAAAGTTGTTTACAATTGGAGATTACAGGCTTACACTCTCTTTCCACAGAGAAGGCTTCCTATAATCTCTGAAGCATCATCAGTTGAAGATAAACGAAGCACTGGAAAACAAATGGGCATAGTTACTTTTGAGTGTTCAATAGCTATATTTCTCTCACTTCCTGAAATTTAGCAGCCAAGTATTCACCTGTTATTGCTTCATAAAGATGTAAATCAGTTTCACTGATAGTGTATACAATTCATATGGGTGGAAAGATAATTTTAAATAACAAAGGAAGTGATTTTGTTTTTACATTTGGGTAAGTGGGCAAGAGATATATTTTGATGACATAACTTAAAAATATTTGCTGATGACCAACTATGTACAGATTACTCACCATATTAACCTGAGAAGAAAAGATTAAAATTTCTCATATTAATAATTACTAAAGTTTGATGATTTCCCACTGTTTCACAATTCTCTATATAGTTTTACATCCAACATTTAATTTAAGGTTTAATGTCTGCACTTGGGAAACTAAAGCATGAGAATTATTAAGAGTTCCAGAACAGCCTGTGTTATAGTATGAGATCCTGCTTGAAATACACAGACACATGCACACACACACACACACACACACAATGGGGGAAGTGGGAAGAGAGAGAGAGAGAGAGAGAGAGAGAGAGAGAGAGAGAGAGAGAGAGAGAGAGAAACAATGATGTCGTAGAGGAGGAAGAAGAGGGGAGGGAAGTGAAACAAAAATGCTTAAACATAGTGGGATAAATTTTCAATGATTTATATATGAATTAGAAAAAACACAAGTTTTTCTGAAAGTTTGGGGATTTGTGTGCAATTCTAAAAAGTCAGAATGAGAAGGAAAGTCAGAGGGAGCTTGGATGGTGGTGACTGGAAGGAGAAAGGATGAGGTAAACCCAAATAGGCAGGCTACCGCAGATAGCAAGGAGACCTCAAACTCTAGTCTGTGACGAGGGATCCATGGCTCCCTATGGACCAGGGCAACTTTCTTCCCCATTCAAAGTGACAGTAGGATGGAAGTTGTCATTTAGGAATTCTTCCTGGCCAACTTTATGACACTCTAGAGTTCCTTTGCCTTCGGGGTTCTCGATGGATTTAAACATTTATTTATTTATTTTGCTGTTGTGTTTGATTTTTTTTTAAAGCAGGATCTCCTTATACAGCACTGTCTGCCCTGGAACTCCCCATGCAGACCAAGTTGGCCACACACTCACAGATATCCTCCTGCCTCTGCCTCTCAAGTGCTGGGATTAAAGGTATGTGACACATCTACAGTTTATGTTTCATTCATCTTTCTTTTGCTTGCTTTTTGTAAAGGATTATTGGTAAGTTTACATATTGTATGCTTTATTAATAAACTGATGGATTTTTATATCTTTGTTACTTGTATTTTAGCGCCAATATTTTATTACCTTTGATAACTATTTGATGTTGAAATAGAGAAAAATTTAGCACTGAAAGTAAATATGGAAAATATAAAAATTGTTTCTTTCATCATTCTTTTTCAAATTTTTATATTTTTTCATATTTATTTTATATTTGTGTGTATTTGTGTGTGTGTGATTTCATACACAGCGCTGCAAAGGGGTGATCAGAGGACAACTTGTGAGAATTGGCTCTCCTTTTACCATGTGGGTGCCCATAGTCTGACTCAGGTCATCAGACTTGGCTGCTGCTTTATCTACTGAGCTATCTCTCTGTCTTCTCAATTTACTTTTAATTTGTATTGAAATTAATATCTTCTCTATTTCTGCTTTTGCCTTTGTAGGAGAATTAATTATGATTTACTGCTTATATAGCATTAATCAGCAAATTTTCAGATCACACTGAATAATGCCCTATTTATAATATTTATACCTGCACATTGGTATCTATCCACCCCCCTCCTCAGCAAAACTCTACAAGCTCCTATCTATTCTCTGATTTTTAAAAATTACTTTCTATTATTGTCGTGTGTGTACACGCCACAGTGCACCTGTGGAGATCAGAAGAACTCTGTGCAGTTGGGTCTCCTTATCTACCTTTGAAAAGTTCAGTGGATAAAATTCTGGTTGCCAGGCTTATGTGACAAGAGTCTTTACACTCTGAGCCATGTTACAAGCTTCCAACTGGGAAAGAGGCAGAGGATTATCTGAAGAGGACTGAGATCTTTTTTGCATGCTGTTAAAGGTTTTTAAACTTCTCTTTTGAGACACGGTCTTATTGTCTACCACAGGGTGGCCTAGAACATGTAATCTACCTGCCTCAATTTCTAGGATTACAGGTAAACATCATTTACCTGTCTCTTATAATTGTTTTTCATGTGGATTCTTGTTCTTTTCTATATCATACTAACTAAAATTATCTTTCTAGGAAATTTATAAAGTCTTGATACTGAGTGAAGTAACAAATCAAAAACTCTCCCATATACTTTTATATACAATATATACATACACAGTGTTCTTTCTCTATAGTATTATGGGCATTGGTTAGGCAATGTATCTTTAAGAAGGAATTTCTCAGTGTTGACACACATGTTGAAAATTTTTACTGTACACGTAAATCAAATCTCTACCTTGACTGTTTGGGGAATACTGACACATCATGTAACTTGATTGACACAGGGCTTACTCTGGAAAGTAGGAAAACCAAGGGCACCAGGCACAGCTGTAGGCATTCTCAAGTTTCTCTCTGCCTATAGTGGTCTTTGTCCTGTGCTTTGTGTCATCTTCCTTTCCTGCTGTGCTTCTCCTCATTTCCTCCGCATCAGTCCCATTGTTGAGCTCTTCCACAATCACTTTACTTCGCCTTAATTAAATGTTTGAAAACCCAGTTTCCAAATATAATCAGACTCTGAGGTTTAGCAGGGCGATTGAAGGGATTGGTGAAACACCTCCATCTTCCAATAGATGATTTCAATTAATATGAAGCCTCGTAAGTTGTTTGTTTTATGAGTTCTTGAGTAGGCACTCTGCCTTGTTACATCACCAACAATTATATCTACATTTGAAAAAAATAAGATAGTCACTGAGTATTAATGATTGCTAGATATATGTAATGAAAACAAAGGAAATGTTTTTAAAGGATGGTGAAGAGGGGTCCTTTCTATGTCTATGTCTTGCTTTCATTGGTTAATGAATAAAGAAACTGCCTTGGCTTATTGATAGGGCAGAAGTTAGATAGGTGGGGGAAAACTAAACTGAATGCTGGGAGAAAAGAGGCAGACTCAGAGGAACACCAAGGAGATGCTAGAGACAGATGCTGGGAATTTTACCCGGTAAGCCACTGCTACATGGCGATACACAGATTGCTAGAAATGGGCTAAATTAAGATGTAAGAGTTAGCCAATAAGATGCTAGAGATAATGGGCCAAGCAGCGATTTAATGAATACAGTTTCTGTGTGATTATTTTGGTTCTGGGCAGCTGGGACAAACAAGCAGCTCTCCTCCTCCTACAAAAGGATGGATCTTACTATGTAAAACAACAGAACCAGGAATGGTGATACACTGAGCAAGCTGAGGAAGGAGTTTTAGCCTGAAAATTATGATAAATACATTACAAAGCAGTTTTTCTACAAATGAACAACATAGAGATGGTCATTCTACGAAAATAAATGTATTAAAAAACAAATATGACATTTTAATGTGTTTGATATTAGAAAAGGATGAGAATGGAGTTCTTAGATTAAATAATGTTCTGCCATAAGGTCTTAGGAAGTTTAATTGTATCAGCCTCTGAGTAGATGTTTCTTGAAGTTATTTGGAAGGGGAGAATTTGCTAGTGACTGAAAACTGGAAGATGGACTTTCTACTCACGAGAAAAGGTGTCACTGGACAGCAGTGCTGGAAAGAGAATAGGAGTTTCATAAGTAGTTGGCGGTAATTTAATGGCATATTTTCTATCTTCATTTAATAAGTTTGAATATGAAAGAGAATTTGAAAAGCAGGAAGAAAGATTTAGACTGGAAATCTAGATTCTGAAGTGAAGAGGATCCATGAGATTCCTGCATGTGTGATTTTCTGAGCAGGTTGTTCAAAGAGGGTGCTTTGGGATCCATGTACCATCCACACATTCACTGCCTCTTGTGCAATGTGCTCTAACCCTACCATTCATTTCTATTCTATTTCAATCCATCTCATAATGGTGCAGCTTCTGACACTGCAGACATTAGCCAGACTGAGTCACTGTTGAAAAACATGCAAGGTACTTCAGCACTCAGTGTGTCCTGTGATCTGTCTGCCTCCATGGGGATATTCACTGGATAGAAGTGGAGACTGAGAATCTGACTCCAGGGGAAGAATCGTGGTGGACATGTTCATAGGGCATGAGAAGAAGAGAAATCAGCACCTGGATCAGAGGAATATGAAAGGAATATTAATCCACACCAAATACATGTGTAAAATTGCAGCAATAGGAAAATAAGCAAATATAAGGAATGACACTGTCTTTTACAGCATTCAGGAGTGGATTCTGCATTCACATGCATAGTGTCCAAATCCAAAACTTGCTACTCAAAGGTTTTGACTTTGTCTAGAGCAAAGTCTACCCTTCATCTTGCTATCTGTAAAGTAGTATCTATAACATTAATCACGTGACAAACATTAAGGCCCATTGAGGCCATGGAAGTGCCTTTCAAATACTAATTCACTTACTGTTTTCTCTACCTCAACAAGATAGGTACAGTCTTTACTATTTTACTACACGTATTTTAATAGTTAATTTGGGTATGATAAAAATCACATGGTGACACAGCTTTCTGAAGTCAATGGCAGTAAGATTGCAGTATATTTGCAACCAGCCTGGGCTACAGTGTGAGACTCTTTTTCAATACCATCTACTAACAAATCACATAAAATAATTCCTGAGACACAATAAACATCCATCCCTTCAAAAAGTTGAGAAATAAATATTTTTGTTGAAGCCTTTAGTGTACATATATATATATATATATGTTCTGTGTGTAATTTTGGTTTGCATAACATATATGTGTATAAATTATCCACACACATACATATACACACTCACTAATAAAGAGGAAACACATTCAATCACCAAGTATTCTACAAAAATTTACTATGCTATGTGGGGATGGTAACTGATATACTTTGTAATCTATAATGGAAGATAAAATAAGATTGAAGCAAAGACAGAGTTAACGAAAAGTAAGTCTGTAAGATGTTGGGAGACAATTCTCTACTGGCTTTTCTGCATGCCTTACATTTTCTTTTGGTCTGGCCCATCTTCTCAAGGACATTCCTTCAGGGTACAACCTTCTGAGGAGAGATAATGTTCTCATCAGAAACTCATCTCATTAGATTGCGGTAACAGCCCCCCCCCCCTCGTAAAGGGCTAGGCTAATTTGCTAGCAGTTCCTTTAAACAAGATTGGGATTCCTAAACTGCTTGGCCGTGATTCAAATTTTAATGTGTGAGCAATCCTAGCAACCCTGTAAGTCCATCTTCATCTCATTTCTGCAGATCCTGGAAAGGGAGGACAGACAGAGACTGGGGGCTAAGCCTGCTCGCTGTGGAGGACTGTTACCCAACCCTGAAGCAAATATGAGAGCTACACAGAGGCAGATCAAGGAATCCTAGCTACTTGGCCAGCAGTGAGAGATCTGGCCCTGATGATACCTTGGATTTGTGAGTTTTAGCTTTCAGAATTGAGAGAAAATAGCATTTCTGCCACTTTAAGTCATGTAGTCTGTGATACTTTCTGAGGAAACAATATACTATTTTTATCAGTACAGTCTGCAAAGTTGTTATCTTTAGGGAAAAATGAAGCATAATGTTATAGTCATAAAAAAGAATAATAAGCTCTTGGACCCAAAGTCCAAGCATTAGAAGTTGTTAGAACTATGCTGCAATTCCAGCTTCTCCATACACCAGGCAGGTGTGCATCCCTGGGAGGTTTAACATCCCCTGCAAACCCTGTTCTCTCTATGAGGAGGCTACCATAATTGTTGCTGCCTAGAAAGGCTATCTAGGGAATTAGGGAAAGTCTATGTCAGGTGCTTGAGATGCTGGATATGCCACTGGTAGCCTACAAACAAATCCACTTGCATTAATTTCCTGTAGTCTATAAGAAGAATATGCTTATCACAGTGCTCTGTTTAGTTTAAATCTCCCAGATGAGGCTTGTTGTATTATCCAGATCACTGGGTACGCTTTACACGAGGGCATACCAGGAAGTATTTGTCTGCAGAAACTGAGTATAATGTCAGGACAGCAGAAGGTCTTTTATCAGAGTGAAAATAGATCAATATTTTCACACCAACAATATACTGTTAATTTAATTCAGTATAAGGGGAAACTAACTTAATGAATTTTTATTGCCCAAATATAATAATGTTGAAGTTTGACTACATAAAAAATTATGTTGGAATTGCCTTCAAAGTCTAGTTAAGTGTTTAGAATTCTCAATTCCAGCTTAACAAAATGCCTTAAAAAATGCCACTACCCTCTGCTCTTAGATACAATTCATACAATACATACAATTCAAGGAACCCCACCCAAGCCTGAAACCTAAACAGTAAAACACAGGAAGACCGAGTTTGCCATGGTAACGACCAGGAAATGGAGCTTCTTGCGGCAAGAAATATTTTAAAGATTTGAAAACATTTTTCCAGATGTATAAATGCATACTAATAAAAACTGAGTACTAATGAATTTTAAGCTTAAAAGCATTTTTTCTTTAGATGCTTATACTTATCATTAAACTCCCTTTATATACCTTTATATACAATTGCCCCATCAAGTGAATGCACACCCATTTGTATTTTAAATACAGAAAAGAACCATTTGAGATTTAGAATAGGTTTAGCTATGTGATGATCTCATGAAAGCATCCACTACTAGATTACATACCTGAAATGCATGTTTAAAAAAAATTGAAGGGGCAAACATCAAAATTAGTTTGGAACAAATAAAGAAAAGAGGTGAAGTTTAGCAGTAGAAACGGCAGGTTTCTGAGAACAGAGAACAAACTCTTTTCTTAGGGAGCTTCTCTTGTCCTGAGGCTTATTTGAAAACTCCACAGATGAGGTGAGTATATGACCACTGTTCTGCCAAGAGTTGGGAATATTAGTAGCCATTTTCTCTCTTTTCATCTTCATGTTACATTACTTATGTAGATCCAAATAACGTTCAGATACTGATGCAAGCCTGTTAAAACATCCAAAGCCCAAAGGATAATACTACCAAATGCTGAAAAGAATGTGAAGCTTTTCTGGTACTTAAAATATAGTTTGACAGTTCTTACAAATATAAGCATAGCCTATGAAATAATTTAGTAATGAATCCGTTTATCCAAAGAAGTTTGAAACTTTTCTCTATTCCATATAAATACAAAAGTTGCTTTTTAATGTGCATATGGAAAACTAACAAAGATGTCATCCTCTAGAAAGAGAGGAATTAATTACCTATCTACATTCAGGCAATAGGATAGTCGCTGATTTTAAAAATGAACTACCAAGCTGTGAAAAGAAGTAGATGAAACTTTTGTTACATTACTTAAGGGAAGAAGGTCAGCCTGAAATGCTGGATGGTGCCACCAACACACTTTTCTAGAAAAGTCATCCAAGGAGAATAAAAAAGGTCTGTAGTTGACAGGTACTAACTAAGGAGGGACAGTCGGAAGGGAATGTGCAGATGAGTTTTAGGAAAACAAAACTATTCTTTATGACCATAAATAAGTTCAAGTCTGTGGAATGTACAAAAAAGGGTACTTTTTTCTTTTCATTTTTTCTCTTTGGCAATGATTGCTGGGGCACACACAGATGTGAGCCTGTTCCACCTTGTCTGGAAGCCAGAGAGTTTGAACTTTTTCTTTCTCTACAACAGGTGTGGCTACAAATGAGAGATTCTGGTCTAGGGTGTGGTTAACTAGTATTTTGAATGTTGAAGTAGATCTGCTCCTCCTGGACTAAAGGTTGGAGAATTCTAGTCTGTTCCTTGCGCCATGCTAGTGAAGTCTGTCGCCTCCTCCCCTCCCCTTTTGGAGTGAAGTGTATGAATGTGTGGAAGAATAAATGAAGAGGATTCAGTATTCACTGAACGTCCCTCCCGATGCTCTGTTTCTGTCTCTTATATCCCTATTCCTTGTGCCTAATAACTCTTTATTGCATTTATGTTTTTCATTGTTTTTATTGAGCTATACATTTTTCTCCTCTAATAATTCTAATCCTCACCGTCCTACCCTAGAACGTACGAGTTTTGTCAAAGATGGTTTTCAACAAAAAACAACTTAAGACAGTAAGGGTTTGTTGTGACTCACAGTTTGAGAGTGCAATCTATTATGGGTAGGAAGTCATGGTGTCAGTAGCGTGAGGCATCTGGTCACATTGCATCTTCAGTCCTAGTTACTTTCCTATTGCTGTGACAAAACACCATGAACGAGACAAATTACAAAAGAAGGAATTAACTGAGTGTCTTCGTTACTCTTCTATAGCTCTGAAGAGACACAACGATGAAACAAAAAAATACTTAACTAGGATTTCCTTACAGTTTTAGAGGGTTAGCTCATGATCCTGTGGCAGAAAGCAGACAGGCATGATTCTGGAGCAGTAGCTAAGAGCTTACATGTTGTTCTGTAGGTTTCAGTAGGCAGCAGGCAGGAGGTGTGGAGAGAGGGAAAGGGAGAAAGACACTGGGTCTCACATGGGCTTTAAAAGCACTTTAGTGACACACTTCCTTCAACAAAGTAATGATTCCTAATCCTTCCCAAATAGTCCTATAAAATGTGGAACACAAGAAGGAAGGAGATATGAATGCCTGGTGCCATGTACATTTAGGGTGGCCTTCCCATATCGCTTAAACCAATCTAGAACCTCTTATAGACATACACAGAGGTTCATTGATGAAAAATTCTAGATCTCATGAAGCTGATAAAAATATTAATAATCATAAAGATCAAATGCTAATTTAAACTACGAGCTTTAGTTGCTGTTAAAATACTTATGTGAGTTCATTAGTTGTTATTTCAATTGAAGACGCTGCTGACAAGGAGTATCCCTGTGTTAGGCTGTGCAATATATGGAGAGTTTAGCATCCTTTGCTTAACTTGTTATAAGCTAAAATTATTATAAAATATTGCTTTAAAGTGTTTATTCAATTGATTTAAACAGTACAATTCTCTGAGGAAATTTTAATAACATTTTGTATTGAGTTGATGAAATTTTTATTTGAACAATGACAGATTTCCTACTCTATTTATAGCGCAGTTTCAAACTGAATATGGTCTGTAACACAAAAGCAATACTTTTGCTGGGATATTGTGTTTGTTCCTCTTTTTCTTCTTACTCATTGAGTTTTAGTATTTATGCATCCAGGGAACATTTTTCTGGCCTTTTCATTTCATAGAGAAAGTGGAGGAAGCTCATCAGTGGGGCCTCCTGTGGCCCTAAACAGGGAGGAGATTTCCCAGAGAGCCGGGCTTCATACATGGCAGCCTGGGCAGGAGAGGCTCCAAGTGAGTGGGTGCATCCCATGATGGAGCTTGGAACAGACACATTGCATAGAGATAGGAAACTCACAAGTTCTACTTTCAACTACAGTAATTTAAACTTCTTTTTAAAATATCTTTACCTGTGGTTGAGTTTATCTAATTTGATTTTTTTCTTAACATCAATCTATTCAAAGTACCTGTCTAGAAAAAAAAAAAACGCTGTCTAGAAAAAAAAGAAAAAATAGATAAAAGGAAAAATTCAAATGAACCTTAGACATTTTAAGTAACAAAGCAGCATATGGCATAGCAAGTTTCACAGCTGAAGACATCAGTCTGGTGCCAGTCACTTTTTTTTATTGGATTTCTTTCTCTGTATCTTTTACGATGAAAGATGGAATTATTTAAGAATTGTGAAACAGAAATATCATTAAAGACCATCTATTCTTCCAAATCAATTAATCCTTAAATTTAAAGAATACTTTTGTTGCACTATGCACCCTGCAATTCTCACTCTGTGTAAGACCAGCCAGATAAGTGTGAGAAACATGCTGTTTTCACTGAGGCACCCTGTGATGTGTGCAGTTTCTTTCTGGACCTTTTCCCCCCCATTTTCTCTCCATCACTTTCTGAATCTCAGTGTTGAGTTGTCGTGAATATGTTCTCTCTGGGTGTTTTGTGCTGCTGTCCCTGAAGAAATAGACTTTCTTTTCATTCGCAGAAAACCTGTCTGTGATGTTCACATATTGATCAAATGAAACAGTTCTAACTTTTATCTTGGGATCCTCAAAGGTCCTATTTTTGAAACATAAATAATTTAAACCACCTTGACTATGACTTCAGAGCCAGCTATCCTTTCAAAGCAAATTTTCCTCTGACATTTTAGAGGTTACTATGATTTTTGGTAACTTTGAGTTAAATTAAATGAATAAAAGAAGTAAAATATATTCAATATGAACACTTGTGACTTTGCTAGATGCATTGATAATAAACCTTTTGTTTGAAGATTTTTTTAAAAAAATATTGATACAGATAAACCCTTTAACACTAAAAAGCAGGTAGGATTTTCTCAAATAAGTACCGCTGTATCTTTCCAGCACACATTGATCACACACAGTAGAAGTGTGACTTGGGTATGTTTTTTTTAATATATATATTGATTACATGGTAGGGCTGATGCAAATGCATTTACAGCTGTAAGGCAGAGGATGACAAATAGTAGAGAATAGGAGACACAAAAACCAATCTCTTGATATTTCATAGAGTTCAGATGCCCAGGTGTATGATGTAGACAGGATTAAATAAGCCAACATCAGCCACAGCAGCAAAGCAACCACTAACTGCTTTTTGCAAAAGGTAAACTGGATAACTATGAATATAAAATCCAAAGCTCAATCATGTTTCCTTGGTTTTTTAAAGTTTCTGATTAAGTGACTGCAGAAAAATTCAGATCACAGAGAAGGCAAAATGTTTGTTTCACTTAGATTTCTCATTATTACAGGTATTTTTTTATGCTTGAGAGTACCTTCATTCTTACTTGTTACTCATTTACTACATATTTTTATGACAAAGTTCTCGCCAGCATTTTTATTAGCAGGGAAACACATTAAAATTAGTTTGTTGTAGCTCAGTCTGGAATGTTTGATCAGTATACATCCATTTATTAAGCAAGTTGGAGAGTGGGTGTAACCTACTACATCAGTATAGTCATTCACCATGTTCCCTAAGTCCAGGGAAATGAAACTGAAATAAAGCCTAATATTTGAAAATCTTTATTCCACTTTGGTATACATCGTTTATCATTTTAAAATTATCAAGTCAAACGTTTCTAACAGGAACCAAAGCAGGTGTTCACAGTAGTGAGCCTGACCTCCCGTGTTGGGCCACAGAGTTTGAAAATGAAATGATTCCAGAAACACTGGGAAAAATGAGTATGTGATTACTTCACATTAATAAGAACTGAAGTGATGGTAAGTGTTTAATCTCATGCTCACATTAACAGTAGCCTGGAAGTGCAATAAATGTTTCCTCTTAGGAGCAATGCTGTGTCAGGAAGGAACAAAGTGCCTGCCTAGACAGCTTACATCTTGAATACAAGAGCATTCTGGGCAAAGGTGCTAGCAAGGAGCTGAGAACACATTCCATCTAAGAAGCATGAGGATGTGAGAGAAACCTAGGAGTTGAGGCTAGGGAAGAATATGGACAATATACTGATCAAAATCTGAAGCAGGCTTTTTGGAATCCTTCTAAAGATACTGGAAAGTCCAAGGGGGAAAGAGGATAGACCATGCCTAAGGGGAGTCACATATCTAATACTTTGCAATACAGCATCACTAGGGAGGGAGTGGAAGTCGATAAGAGTTTAGGCTGCTCCTGGAGCAGTGAGTGATGAAGAGACTAAAAAAATAGTGAAAGTGAGGTTTAAAGATGAAAATTAAAATTATATTTTGGATTCACCAACCTACATGACATCGAGGTGCAACAACCTGGTCTCTAATGTAGAATTTTGAAGCTTGACTTGGAAAATAGATCTGGGATTCTTCAACTGCAATTTATACCTGCTAATTTAGTATAAGAAACTATTGTGAAAAGAAATCCTAACACAATCACCAAAGCCAGGTCAAAACATTTCGTTTCTGGTACTACAGAAGGACATGTGCAAGGCTTCTGGCAGGATTCTGGGTTGGACCTGTACTAGTTGCTCCATCTTGAAGCATCTGAATGTGTTCCTCACCAAAGCAAAGGGAAGACAGGAGATTGTTTCCTTTACTTTGAAGATATTGGAAAAGACACGTCACTTGGTCTAGGCCAAAATGCTCTCTGTATTTAGTACCTGCTTTCTGTAGTATCTTTAGCTACTGGAGATTGAAGGGTGTCTTCTTGGATTAGACCTATCATTGTTTTGGGGTTTTTTTTGAGAAAATATGAAAATTGCAGCATACAAAGGAATCTTGGGACACTTTTGAGGACAGGAAGATTTGGGCATCCTTGAATTTATTTAGAGGATAAATAATAAATGTATTTAACTTGTGGCCAGTAAAGACAAAATCAAAAGTGGACACTCAGTAATCATCCCTAGATAAGAATTAGGACAATTCCACCCACAGAATGTGAAGGACGGAGGCGAGGGCAGCAAACATCCATGGACTCGGTGGCAGATTTCAGATGTATCACACCTTGCTCTTCCTTTCCTCTAACACAAAATGAAGCTGTCTTTGAGGGTGACCTGGAGCTGACATTAGAAGTCACAGGGCTAAGAGTAAAGAAGTTCTGACATGATATGGGAGCAGGGCAGCCAGGTGTCTATATCCTGCTTGTCTCTAGCTAGGGCCTGCATGCCTTCAGATCACCATGGAAACACAGCTCTCTTGGTTATGATGTATGTAGTTACATTGAGTGGAGACATGAACATAGTGCATAGTGAAGGGAGAGAGAGGCATTAACTGTTCCTTGGTTGTTTGGGAGTCTGAATTCTCTCATTCATTTTTGTTTGACACCGAGGACTTAATGATCTCACCAGTTCTCTAACATTTATTTTTCCTCACTTGATTAACTTGATCAAAATCTTATTTTTTCATACCTTATTTGATTTTACTACACATTTCCCTATTTTATATTATACATACAAAGTTTAAACTGTAGTTTATTTTTAAAAACTTAGATATTTTTGAGATTATAAAATAATTACACCACTTTCCATTCCCTTTTCTTCATCCAAAACTTCTCATGTACCCAGCCCTTGCTCTTTCAGATTTTTGGTCTCTGTTTCTTTAATTGTTGTTATATTAGTATACATATATGCATACACGTATATGTATTTCTAAATACATAAATACAATCTGCCGTGTGCATGTAATGTTACTTGTACATGTATATTTCTTAAGGGAAATAATATCATGTTATGAAATTTTATTCTTTAATGCTTTTCTTATGTCAATTTCTTCATTCTCCTTGTTTCTTTATAGCAATCCATCCCATTCTGTTGGTTTAAATGGTCATTAAATTTCCTGTTTTAGGTCTTAGAAAGTAATCTCATTATAAGCATGTTTTCAATACACTAAGTCAGAAAGGGGTCAATACTGATTAATGATGACTGCTATTATGCAAACAGATGAGAAATGTGGTCTCCATGCTCTATATCTCATTAGTCTCCTTATTGCCTTTATTAACAGCAAACACGTACTCTACCCAATGACAACCAAACTTAGAAAGTGGTCATCTAAAACTTAGTAGTGGTGTTACTTCTATGCTAGAGACTCTGGAGTGAGCAAAAGGTTCTGAGCAAATGCTGAAAGCAACAACTGTTGAAAGCAGAGTTTTTCAAACTGTCTATCACGTACTTTATTCTTACATCACAGTGGTTATCTTGATATGAGCTTATCAGGCCAATCGTCGCTGGTACAAAAAGTCCAATTCAAATATCTCAGTTTAATATACTCTGTGAGCTCCCCCATGTGACTGATCTCTTCCTATTCTACAATAGCAATGTCCTTGTAGATAGTATGGTCTGATTACCAAAAATACATCATCACAGTGATTGTCTCCATATCTCATGAATAAGAAAATGGTAGAAGTGTATAATGCAGTGAAATGTAGGTGTATACAAGACTGGTCTTTAAACTTTTAATCAAAATGTCAAGGATATAAAATGTAAATTCTTCTAGATGTAAATGAGTTTTTTAGATTCAATATGATCATGCCTTAACTACAAAACAAACAAACAAGCAATCCAAAATGTAAGAATAGTGGTAACAATGACAGTTTAATGAAGCTCAGATAGTGGTTCTAAATGAAATTATTCAAGGATGAATTCTTCGTAACAAACATTTCCCAGATAAACACTGTAGGCTAGATTTTGATATGGATAAACATCTTTTAAGCCTCTTAGGAAATAACAAATCCTGGTGTCTATCTTTACACAAAGATACAAAATATTGCTCTGAAGTAGAATCATGAAAAGCCTTTTCCTTTTCATAATTAAATAGCAACTATGATAATGGCAGTCTTGATATTTAGAAATGTAGATTTTTTTCAATCAATAATAGAGAAACTCAAACCTAATTCTCATATGAATTAATAATCAGATGCACTTAGTAATTTGGCTACTGTCATTGCCCTTTACTCATGGAGCAATCTGAGCAATTCTCAAACTGCTCATGGTAAGGTCCTAGGATTTCTGTAGAGGTGAAAGGTAAGATGAGTTTAAGGAGGCTCATGGGTAGACAAGGAGCCATCAATAATATCTACCCTCTGCTTTGTCTTTAGAATAGGAAATCTTTAGAACACTTAGCTCTCTGTGTATTATCCACTTATACATATCCCTCTGGCTACCCTATTCTGGACTTCAAGCTTGCGTCCTTGGTTGTTTCTGATGGATCAAAGTAATTGCTTCTCCCTCTCCACAATTACTGACTTAAGGAGGAGGCCGTGCAGCTGTGCCTCTTCCTGAAGACTGAGACTTTGAAAGTCCTTCTGAAAGGTTGTGAAACAGAAATTGATATCTTTTCTTGAATAAGTTGAGAATTCAACTCTGGATGTCAAAAAGAAAGTATCTCATTGATTCCAAATGGCAAACAAACATCCTAGCAGCATAAGGGTTAGATTTGGGATGGCATCAGCATGATGAATGATTGAATCAAAAGACGGAAAGAATTCATGAACTTGATTTCATTCATCAACTCTGAATCAACCAATCAACCTGATGTTCCTGTAACTATTTATATTAACTAATGCAGTCCCATTATTTAAGAGAATTCGTATTTGGTTTTTTTTTTACTCATAGCTGAATTATTTTGACTGAAACAGAGATAGCTTGTAAAAATACACTAGAGTGGACAACTTTGCATAGTCAAGGTCAGGATGCTATCAGCAAACATAAAAGAAAAAAGCTGCATTATAATGGTGCTGGATACTAGCCAGAAAGAAGTTATGAAGGCAAATGTGTGCAGTTCAAGGGGAAGTAGACCAGGATTAATAGAATTATGGGGTGTAAGATTCCGAGGTTTCAGTATAATATTAGAATCTACGATACAAAGACAGAGATTTTCTAATGACCTTGGGAATGCAATAAAGGTATCTGTTAATGGCAGAGCATTGGAAATAGGGTATCAGTTGACTTTGCCAAATGGCTTATGAAACATGAAATATAGTTTCTCTTAGAAAAGTCTTCAGATAGAATCGTTCTCAAGGAAGATTTACCTCAATAGAGGCCAAGAACTAGGGACAGAAGAAGGATTTGGGGATCAGTTTAAATTTACAAGAAAGCTAAGCAAAAAAGAAATAGTATTTTTCAGAGAGCAGAGTGTAAAAGGTTTCAGATGAGAATTGGATAGACTGAAGAAGACCCCTCTGAAGTGTTTGTTACAAAAACAAGAAAAATAACAAAAGACCCTAGGCTAGACTGAGAAAGTGCAGACAGAAAAGTTAATAGTACATATGGACTCTTCTAGTAAGGCAATAGACACACAAAACCCCACTGGTATATACCACATCTGGACTGTAGAGAAACTGCCTGCAGTTGGAATTTTCCATCCCTAAAATTACCTCTTTTCCATCCAATAAACTCCATGATTCCCATATCACATGCACACAGTCTCTACTTCCAAAGAGAGACTGTGGCCATTCAGTTGTTTCATTTTCTTTTCTTCATGAGATCATTCTAGCCTGTTTTCATTTATAGTGGCTTCCCTTCTCTTGTGGGTCTGATAGCAACCTAGTCAACATTGAATTATACTTTGTTTTGTGTAATATTTTTATCTTTCTAAGATTTATTTATTTTAGGTGCATAAGTATTCTACCTGCGTGGATGTTGTGCACATATGTGCACCTAGTGCTCACTGAGGCTAGATGAGGGTATTTTATCCCCTGAAATTTGAGGGTTTGATGGTTATGAATCACAATATGGATTCTGAGAACTGAACCTGGATCCTCTGCAAGAGCAGCAAGTGCTATTAATTGCTGAACCATCTGCCTAGCCCTTTGCTTAATATATTTATAATGTAAATGTATCACCCAGTAGGAAGACGAGTCACGGTGGTAGAGTATGGACTTATTTCTTTCTCAAGAGATTCTGCTTTGGAATGGTAGTCTTCAGTATACTAGTAAGGTGGAGAGCCTTTAAGACATGAGACCTCGTCGGCAAGTCATCATCAATATCGCCTTATGAAGAATTTAAGAGACTCTGAATAGTGTCCATAATAAAATTGCTGCAAAACAAAAACCTGATCTCTGATTCTAACCCCGACTTCCTACTTTGGAAGGTGTCATCTCCCTCTGACAGATGCTCACCCCTGCCATGATGCCCTTTGCCATGGGTGCTGATGAGAGGCAACATTGTACTGTTCATACATTTAGCCTCCAAGACTGTAAGCTTTTTTTTTCTTTATAAAGTTCCTGACTTTGAATATTTCATTCTAATACAAGAAAAAAGATAAATACATACACTGAAACTTAGATTTATTAAATGATAAGTTTATATTTTATTGTATATTTCAAGGTAAAATGATTAAAATTACTGTAATCAATGGCTGCATACTTTCTGTGTCAAATTATATAAGAAAATTTATAATAGATAAGAAAATTTGAAGATATTACTTGTACAAGTTTTAGAATTGTTTTCTAAGTAGGAGAGATAGTTGTCATATTGGCGGAAGATGCAAATTGGATGTATTCATGAAAAAAAATCTGTTCCACTGTGTTTTTATATCTGATTATTATAATTATACTCTTCTCATTGCTTAAAATATCATTCACCTGTAAATTTATCATATTTTTATGTTCATGTCTCACAGCTTAATCTGATTTTCTTCTTTTTACTAAGTCATTCCTATCTCTCATGTCTGTTTCCATCCTTAGTGACTTCTCTTTCCCTATAGGCCTCAATCTAATTAGCAATGAATTATGTCTTGTTTTACTTAATAGTTTTATAACTCAAATATACCAGATTATTAACCTTTTTTTTAAACCGTAAATGCATAGCATAGAGAGACATTATTGCCATGGTTGCACTGCATATATTTCTTTACTTCCATGGGGAAATGAGGAACTTGCTCCCAAGGTTTCTTGTGAGGATTAAATGTGGGCAAAGCATTTCCCAAACAATCAAAGAACCAATAAATGTCATCCACATTGTTGAAAACATGCTAATAAAAGCCATCTAATAATGTGGATCTACAAAGATCATGAATACACACATGTGATCATGTATGTACAATGCATATATGATTCCTCAATATATGGTTCCTTAAAAATTCCTAACACAGTCGTTGTATGTATATCCATTAAGCAATTTTGAGTTCACTATTTATTTCTCTCTGGAAAGTATTTTACAGTTACTACAGGAGATCTAGTAATATAGCAACCCCAGAAACCCCCAAAAGGAAGGTCTATAATCATTCATCATTGATGTTTTCTTTTATATTTGATTTATGCTGGTCCTGATTCTAGTCTAAGGTTATTTTGTAAACCAGTAGTGGCAAATGACCTGAGAGCTGGTAAGTGATTCTCTGATCAAATTAATCTAACAAGAGTCAATTTAACTGGGCTAGTGGAATTTGGTCAGCTGGGATAAGTAGCCCTTTCAAGATCTGTACTCTTATATATTATTTCACAATAGTTAACAAGCATTTACTAGAATGATGGATTTCCAGGGATCATTCTCTCAAAAATATTTGATGTATTTCTTAACAAAAAAAAATTGTGACTTTAAGTTTCCTGTTTTACATTCAATTTGATAGTAATTAATTACCAGCACAAACTCAGTAAATAAAATTAGCTTAAAATATTGATCAGTTTTTTCAGATGAGTGTTATTCAAAACAAAATTAGGTAAATATTTGTCTGCTTATGGTATTTGTTAGCATTCAGGCATTATGCTGGCCTGCCCCCTGTCACCCAGCGGGACGCACTTGTCAGTATTCAGGCAAATACCTAGCCAGCCCCAGGGTCTTACAGCCGTGAATGTGCTTGTCAGGACTCAGGCAAATACTTAGTCCAGGTCCTAAGGCCCTACGTCACTATGCAATCTATATACCTGTGCTGTGCGTGAAAGGCTCTGTACGCATGCGCAAAAGTCCCCTTTCAAAATAACCTTGCCCTGTTCCTTGCTCTCGACATCACTTCCCTTTCCTGGTCGACAGTCACGACCTCCTATTAATAAACTTCCACGTGGGTTTGTTGTGTGTCATGATTTGTTCTCACCGTCACTAAACTACAGAATTTGGTGCCGTGAGATGTGGCAGGCCCCCCTGGTGCCCTGAGGCATGGGAACCCTGAACAACAGCGTGCGTTCAAACTACTCATCTGCGGGGCCTCTTCGCACATCAGCTGCTTCTTGTGAGTTTCCCTTCTGGTCAGCACAAATGCTTCCTTGGGTCTGTGGGAGAGACCATTGAGTGTTGAGCAACCTTCTGTTATCCCTGAAAGCAAGGGAACCCCCAGCCACCACCTTCAAGGGGACAACCACCTCTGGCCATCTCCCATGAGTGAGGTCTCATTTCTCATCTCTTGGACCCAATTGTCCCTCAAGCCTAGCCCCGCAGCCTTTCTCATTTGATCCTCACTTGACAAAAAAAACCATCGGATCTCTGCCTCGCTCATGGGGAATAAGCCACCAAAAATATAAGCCCATCCGCTCCTCTGGTATGTTTTTTTTTAAAAAAAAAAACTTAAAACCCCTATGCTTTATGTTCTATTTAAAGGTTTCTAAACTCATCTGCCTTTGAACTCATAAATGGCCGAAATACCTCTTAGATAACAACTCAAAACGGACGACTAATGGCAGTATAGACCCCGAAATTTTACGGAACTTTTCTAACCTCTGCCAGTGGACAAGTAGATGGAAGGAGATGCCTTATATACAAGCATTTTTCTACCTCAGCTCCAAACACTGTCTCCGTGCTTCCTGTTCACCAGCTTATTCAGCTATGCAATCTGAACTTGAAGAACCCTGCAGTAATCTGGACCCTGCTAACAAACCCCCACCATTCCACCCTCAATTTACAATTGCCCCCTCAGCTCTTCCGGTCCCTTCCTTCCTTTCAGCAACAGGCTGTTCCAACCACCTGACTCTTACACCTACTTTCACCCCTCCTATTACGCATTCTCACACTGCTATGGGACCCCACCCTACCCAAATTAACATGGCCACTATTAAAAAAAAACCTCCAGATCCTTCAGAACAGACAGGAAAATCCACCCAGTTCCTAGACTGCCTCACAAAGGTCCTCTTACATATACTAACCTAGACAATGAAACTCAGAGGGTAGACAACTCGTTTTGAACTGTTTCTTTTCCCAGAGCTTCTCCAACATTAAGACCAAGATTACGTGTCTGTAGAGGGCCCCTCACCCCACAGACGGAAGTTTTGGCAATGGCCATTAAGTTGTACCACAGGAGAGATGAGAAAGTCTGTAAATAAAAATACCAACTGTTGGTCAAGGCCATCCAACCAGCCTTGGCAACTGCCTGGGCTTGCCCCCACTGGGTTCCTGCTTCAAATGTGGTCAGGGAGATCACTGGCGCGGGGCTTGCCCTAATCCCCAAGGGCCACCTGAGCCGTGTCCAAAATGCTACAAAGAGGGAAACTGCTCAGTTGACTGCTCCCACACACCTCGTGGCATGGGAACCGCAAACACAGATGGCCCTCCAGCTGACCTTCTAGACCTGCCCATGGATTACTGAAGGTACCTGGGCTCTCTTGGCCTGACCACTGTCACCTCGAACAAGAAGAACATTTGACAGGGTAGACGTCATACTGTTAGGGTGGTCCATCTCTTTCCTCTTAGACACTGGTGCCACATGCTTGATCCTGAGGGAGTTTTGGAGACCCATCTCTTCTGCTTGTCTCTCTATATTGTGGGGGTATGGGGGCAGCCTTACCTACATCATCAGACCCTACCACTCAATTGCATTTTCAGGGGTATTCCTCCTATTCATTCATTTTCGTTTGTGCCAATTTGTCCTGTGCCCTTACAGGGAAGGAACATTTTAGCCAAAGTGGGAGCTTCTACTTCTTTTGCTCCCCCCATTTGCCTGTTCCCTGACTCACAAGTGGCTCCTCTTCTCCTCATCCTTGCCACCCACCCTACTGTTTTCAACATGTCATTTCTTCTACCAGCCTCCCAGGTGGACCCCTAAGTTGGGGACACCCAAAACCCATCTGTTGCTAGACACTATTCCTCCATCATCATCCAATTACAGGACCCTACATGGTTTATTATACAAGTCCAGTATCCATTTCCATTCCAGAACCTTAGGGGATTTAAACCTATCATCTGTGACTTGCTAAGAAAAAAACTATGCCTACATTCTCTTGTTTTACCACCACTATACTTGCAGTTAAGAAAGCTATCAGAAATTACCACCTGGTTAAGACCTCTGGCTCACTAATTCCTCAGTGGTCCCCCTCTATTCCAGGCTGCCTAATTCCTACACCCTTATTTCTACTATATCTTCAAGAACCTCTCATTTCTCAGTTCTGGATCTCAGAATGCTTTTTTCTCTACTCCTCTCAGCTTTCAGTCTCAAAATATCTTTATTTTCTCCTGGACTGACCCTGTACTCACCGCTTCACACAGCTCACCATAACTGTCTTCCCCAGGGGTTCTGGTATAGCCCACACCTATTTGGCCAGGCCCTAGCTTTTGACCTACTCTCTTTGTCTCTCCCCAAATCTAAACTTATATAGTGTATGGATGATATTCTCCTTTGCAGTCTATCCTTACAAGTCGTCCATCTCCCCAAAGCTGTAAGAATTATTCATTGCTGGTCTCATCAGACAGATAACCCCATTATCTCTAGGGGAAACAACCGAGCTGATGAAGCTAGAGGTGCAGCCCTCCAAGGCTCACCACCAAAGGGAATTGATACACTACAAACCACCTTTCCCCAGTCACATTCAACACTTAACAAATTCTTTTCTACTTACACAAGCATTTCCATCCTAATTGTCAGTCTCTGTCTCATTTTGACAAGGCTTATCTCCACCCCTCTCCTGAAGACTTGCGTTTTTAAAGAACTATTACTGCCTCTTGTAAAACTTGCTAGATGTCAAACCCTAACTCCAGGTATTGTAGCATCCATTTTCCTACCCACCAGGACAGGGGCTCCCTCCTGGGGACTGACTGGCAACTTGACATTACCCACATGCCTACAGTCAGTCATCAGACAAGTTAAGTATCTCCTGGTTCTAGTATGTACTCAGGATATGTACTCAGGCTGAGTAGAAGAATTCCCCACCACAAACAAGAGGGCTCAGATAGTCTCTGACCTCTTTCTCTGGGAAACTATCTCCTGATTTGGCATTCCAGTCTCTCCTCAGTCAGACAATGGTCCTGAATTTACCTCTCAGATCTCTTAAAACCCATCTAAAGCTCTCAGCATCCCTTGGCATTTTCATATCCCTTATCACTCCCAGGTCCTCAGAAAGATAGAATGAACAAACCACCCTTTAAAAACCATTCTTGATAAATGTCACAGGAACTTCACTTTGACTGGGTAAAGCTTTTGCCTCTGGCTATTTTTAGGCTCTGGACTCTCCCCAACTGACTCCTTTCCATCTTGCCCTTTGAACACATATATGGGAGGCCAGTTCTTACCCTTAGCCTCCCATCCAAATCCACACCTCTCCCTGATCACCCCTTACCCTATCATCTCCATTCTCTCCTATGGAACTTTATCTATCACTCCTTCACACACAGCAACTACAACAGGATCCAGCTCCCTGACTTTCAGAAGACACTGAGATCAACTGCCTTGTCTCCAATTCCAGAAGAATAAGGCTTCACCCCATAATTGTACTCTACTGGATTGGGAACCCCATATGCTTTCCTTCTTGATTGCTCTCCCTTCCCCTAGGCTGCTCCATGTTCTCTTGTTTCTCCTAATCACACCCTGCTTCTTCAAATTCCTTCCTATGCATCTCCAATCATATGTTCAAAAATTTCTGATCAAACATCTAATCAGATATTTTTTCAGGACTACCAACTGTTAACCATAGAACTGGAGGCACAAAACTACCAAACATGTCCAGGGGTTGAGAACCAACACCCCCACAGAGATATCCACATCCTCCCAGATTCAGAAAAGAGGCATAGAGCACAGATTTTGATGTAATCCTTACTTTTCCTTTATTTGAGAGGTACTAACTCTATAATGACTGTTCCCAGCAATCAACCGCCTGTGTTTCCTGAGTGTTAAGGTCATGCCATAATGATGGGGAAAGACCAGGGGCTTTAAGATTCATTTATGTAAAGACGGGAAAGATTAATTGGTGATAAGGAGAAGGTGATTTGAGGTGTATAGCAAGGAATGAAACATGTTCCAGACTCCTCTTTCTAGCTGTGCTACTGTTCATAACTTAAACACTAACTGATGGAATTCTGATAAGCTGCTATCCTAGCTCTGGCAGAATACTACCTAGTATATTATAAAACTGTATTATCATAACAACAAGCTCAGGAAAAAAAGCTTTGGGGTTTTCTTTTTTAAATGTGTTTAAAACTTATCTTTTCACAAACTCAAAAGAATCTTAATACGCTCCAGGGAGTACTTGTGTCCACCTCGAACAGCATTTTGCCAGGTCCACATGGAGCCAGATAGTTCCACACAGGCTGGACAGTGGTGAGGCAATCAGTTACTCCAGGACATGACCAGCACCCCAGTTTCCTCAGCACCCCCGCAAGATTCCGACACCCTCAGGTCAGCTGGAAGAGTCTTGAGAACTCGACATCCTCATCCTTGTCCCAGCTGCTACCCCCCTTAACTCCTCACCTTTTTATAATGAACAAAAGGTGGGAATGTTAGCATTCAGGCACTGTGCTGGCCTGCCCCTGTCACTTGGCAGGATACACTTGTCAGTATGCAGGCAAATACCTAGCCACCCCTAGGGTCTTACAGCCATGTGTGCGCTTAGCAGTACTCAGGCAAATGCTTAGTCAGCCCAGGGTCGTACAGCTGTGTCTCACTATATAATCTCTGAAATGCACTGTGTGACTGCATACGACTCTGAATACATGCACAAAGTTCCCTTTTTAACTTAAGTTCTGCCCATTCCTCACTCTCTTCTTCACTTCACTTTCCTGGCTCACCATCATGACCTCCTCTTTTTGTCTCCTACCAATAAACTTCCATGTGGGTTTGCTGTGTATCATGATTCATTCTCACTGCTGCTAAACTACAACAACATTAACAATCATGAATGGAAATTTGTGAGGTAAACCTTAGGATTTTACTCAGAGAAATAAAGTAATTGAAATCCTATTGAGAATTCATGATGTATCTGCCTTTGGCAGAGACATTTCATAGATGAGCATCCAAGGGAAAATCTATTTCATAGATGAGCATCCAGGGGAAGATATATTGCATAGGTGAGCATCCAGGGGAAGACGATCATGGTTAGCAATTGGCTCCTACACTTCATGAGGCCAGGCTATCCATGTTCTCTTTATTCTGAACTTTGAACTGTTTTCTAGTATCATTTTGGCTTTGTGTCTTGTGTCATGTCTTTCTTACTCAGGATGACTTAATGAATGAACAACAGGACTGATAAACTGGCACTCTTCCAAAGATCACGGCAGAAATGGCATAACTTTGGGGCACAGGGTTCAGTGGGCCAGGCTTGGGGCTCAATGGGAAGCCCAGGGTCCTGTGTGGAAGCTAGCAGGCAGTCCTGGTTACAACACCACTGTGTGTCTAGAACTCCAACTCCAGCAACATGTTCTGTAGTCACTTACTGTGGTGGCTCATGGGATTGCTCAGTCACTTCCCTTATTACCTCCAGCCAATCAAAAGGTTCCATTATCACCCACACCCACACCCCACAGCTCGAAATACAATGCAGGACGATGTAGGGGATATATATGTATAGAGATGCTTCTATGTTTTCTGATGAAGTAGGGGAAATATTGTCTGTTTTGAATGTATGAATGTATCATGTGGCCACCATGTTCTGACTGAATGTGTGAGCTTACTATTATGTTTCTCTTGCTACTAGCCATCAGGGCTCAGAATAGTTTACCTGTGAACTTTCTAATGTAATAGGAATTCAAATGTTATTTGGGTATGGATGATATTAAAGTTGTTTTATACTCTTCTACCCTACAGAAAACCTGGCTCTAGAATTGGGTTATGGCGCTTTCCTTCCCAGACTCAAGGCATGTTTATAAAAGTCTTTATGTGACATAGAGAAAAGAACAGCTAAAGAGATTATTGGTTCCCTTTAATTGCCTAAAACTATTATATGAACCTTCTATACTTCAAGAATTATACATTTATTGGGTATGATCATAAATCTGTATATAGGTAATCTTAACAGAGCCATGTGGCATGATTTTGTTTTGGGATATGGCAACAATGTGGCTTGCTGCCATCTTTAAGCAGCTAGATAACTGTCAACCATCTTGGATAGAGCTGGAAAGGATGTCTTATGGCTTTTCTGTCATCTTGATTAAGGTCAACCACATGGTGTGACCAGACCAAGTGTAGCACGAGGGGCCTGGTTGGTTTCTGTCCTCCCACCACGTCCCACAGTCATTAGGTCTCAAAGAAAAATCACACAGAGAGTCTGCATTAGGTTATAAACTAATTGGCCCATTAGCTCAGGCTTCTTATTAGCTCTTGTAACTTATATTAACCCATTATTCTTATCTATGTCAGCCACATGGCTCAGTACCTTTCTCAGCAGGGTAGGTCATATCCTGCTTCTTCGGTGGTCTGAAAGGAATGCCAAGGGAGCTTCCTGCTTCCCAGAATTCTCCTATTCTTGCTCCGCCTCTACTTCCTGTCTGGTTGTCCCACCCATACATCCTGGCTAATGGCCAATCAACGTTTATTTAAATCATGATTGACAGAATATGGACAATTCTCCCGCACCAACCAAGGAGACAACAGGTCTCCAAGATACTTTGAGTTAGAATGAACTGTTGTATAACAATTCCTTTTCTGTCTTGAAAGCAAGGTTTGTGAAAGATAAGATTTAAAAACATGCTTGTTTAATAAGGTAAAAACCTTCATGCATTTGTATATAAGAACGTACCTTACTGATAGAAAAACTTTATAACATAAGAGTAACCCAGATGGTACTGGTTTTAAAGAGATGAAAGGGTCATAGGGTCAAGTGGACTCTAGAATGCAATGTATGCTGCCATGGAGAGAGCCAGAGAGCTGGCCCAAGCCC
The DNA here is from genome assembly GCA_004026605.1 of Ondatra zibethicus. Classification (NCBI taxonomy): domain Eukaryota; kingdom Metazoa; phylum Chordata; class Mammalia; order Rodentia; family Cricetidae; genus Ondatra; species Ondatra zibethicus. Next base: position 27,600 of record PVIU01006331.1, read on the forward strand.
CAGAAAAATCCGAGGTATTAAGCATTGAATTGCTTGTCTTGTTGGAACTTGGTTTTGCCTTTTGCATATTGTTGTGCCCTGTATCTTCCCTCTTGAAGTAAAAATGGTACTTTATTTTTGATATTGCAGGAACATGCAATTGATAGCTTTTAAACTTGAGGAAATTTTGGAATTATAAGGAAAATTAAAATGGAAAAAACTGGATATTTTTAAGAAACAGCTTTTAAAATATTTAAATTTATAGGGCTATGAGAATTTTAAATTTATAAAATATTTTATCATTATGTTTTTATTAATATGTAATCTTGACAAATAGATAAATAGAAGACTAAAAATTTTGGGTCACAGCTCTGAGCACCAAACGTCAAACACCAGATATGGTGATACTTTGTTTGTGATCTAACATATAAAGCTTGCTTGAGGATCAGAGTGTGGAGCAAGCCACTGGTTAGTTATAGAGGCCAGGCAATAGTGGCCCACACCTTTAATCCCAGCACTTGGGAGGCAGAAGCAGAAGAATCTTTGTGAATTCAAGGCCACCCTGGGCTACACAAGATTGATCCAGTCTAAAAGAGAAACAGAGCCAGGCGATGGTGGTTCACACCTTTAATCCTAGTACTGTGCATCACATGCCTTTAATCCCAGCACTAGGAGTCTAGAGACAGGAAGGGATATGGCTGGGCAGAGAGAGGAATATAAGGTGGGAGGAAACAGGAGTACATCGCATTCAATCTCAGGATTCATGGAGACAGGATCTTACCCATTTTGGTCTGAGGATTTGGTAGAGATAAAAGGTCTCTCCAGAGGCTGGCTCCTTTACTTCTATAATCTTCCAACATTCACCCTGATATCTGTACTTTTATTATTGAGACCAATTGGAATTCTCACTACAACCAAAGACTGAGGTTTTTCTATCTTATGATGTAGCAAAACAATGACATAAGCATCCTGGCAGAGTCTCTTCTTACCTAAGATTTATTCAGACTAACAGAGACTGATTTGAGAAGGTATGTTTGACCTCTTTGCATTTGCTAACATTGTGAAGCTGTGGCTATTTTGAAATTCAGCCATACAAGAAACTGTGATATTTTGTAATGGTGTACTATGTAAGGACCAGGAATGTAAAGTTGGCATTCTCGCTATGGACTGTATTTACGATTTAAAATTTTTCTTCTGGTACTAAAAGAGCTTCAAGTCAGAAATTGGGGGTTCATTCAGAACTACACTTGTAGTCACGCTAAGTACTAATGCAATTAATTATAGGAAAAAGCTATATTTAGCCTTCTGTATATATTTTCAAGGTATACCCTAAAGCAAGTAACTAAACACAAGCAAAACTTAACTCAGATATACTTAATAGGTAATTATCCTCAAACTTGTCAGAGGTCTGCTGAACACGGCACTAAGATGCTTAATGGATGAAACTTACGATGACAGACAGAGATCCCCAGTTCTTAAAAGTAGTCCACAAGGTCTTCAAAAAGATGATGGAGCTCAATGACAACTCCACTTGGAATCTGTTAAGAAATGTAAACAGAATTGCCTTGCTGACAGACTTCATATTAAAGAACAGTTTTCAGGTGTAACTTTTACTAAAGGAGCATACCTTGCAATGACTGTTCTCAATAAAAAACTAGTCATGTCTCTGGGAAATGACTAGATGAAAAAGTGTTTAAAAATCTATGCAAATTATGAGGGTCTAAGAAGTTCTAAGATTTATAAATGCAAGCTATAGAGATATAAAAATTGATTTGTGGTATAGCTGGATAGATGACTCAGTGGTTAAGAGCACCCCCTGCTCTTCCAAAGATCTTGAGTTCGATTCCCAGCAGCCACATGGTGGCTGACAAGCATGTGTAATGAGATCTGGTGCCCTCTTGAGACGAGATCTGATCCGTTTTCCTCATCAACTTAGACCATAAAATCCAATAAGAACAAGTTCAATAGAACCATCTTATATGAACTACCCATGCATGCTTTATTTCATTCATATAAAAAAGGAAAATGTTTTAGACTTCTCCCCTATCTATGCTGCTGCTATACTTTGGATTTCTACAGACACCTGTTAGCTATCGTTTCTACAATATGGATTTCAGTACAGATTACAAACAATGATCATTCTAATAAGTTTTAAACTTTTATCTCTTTTTGTATAGTAAAAATTCATGTAAGCTTCAGGCTACCAAGGAAGTCATAAAACATGGGCCTACCTCTCATGGGTCAAATTGTCTCCAGATAAGTACAGCCCAAGTCTCCTTTCTATGAGATGGAGTCTCATAGAGTCTCAAGTCTATGAGATGGGATCTCTTTCCTAGTGTGGGGACTCCTCCCCTCCCTTAACTACTAGGACTGTAGCCCTGAAAGTTCCAAATGTAAGATTTCCCTTTAAGCTCCTAAGCTTTAATTTCTGTCTTTAGTCTATATTTGTCTCAGCAGATTTCCCCTTGGCCAACAGACATCATCCAAGAATCAGCTGCAGACTACAAACTGCTGAGCTCTGAACTTTGCTGAAAATTGATGCAAACCAGTCCAGCTGATGTGATTGCTCCCTTTCTCTTCAGCTGGGTCAGCTAACCAGATGTTTCTGAATTCCCCATTGCCCAGCCTCTGGCTAGTCTTTGAACACTCCTGGGCCCTGAAAACAACCTTCTAGTTTCAGCTGGAAGTATTTACAGAAGAGAGTAACTCATTCCTTCTCCAACAGGCAGAAATGCTAAGTCAAAAGGAAACTCCCTAGCATAGGCTTCTAAAATGGTTCCCCATTGGCATACCATGAAAGATACCTGTTAAAACCAAATAGACCCCAATCTGTCAATAGATAGAGTCATTATCTGAAATAGTTCTACAATATGATAGGATACTCGATTTGCTTTGTACAGAATAAGGAAGTATCATATGACTTTAAGAGAAAATTGTTGGTTCTATACAAACCATTTGGGATTACAGCCTGGTGGTACTCAAAGAGACATTGCAAAAGGGGACCTGAAATGAAATAAATGACTGGTACCCCATCCATTTCCAGACTCTTTTAAGATAGTAACTATGATGTCACACAACACAAGACTTTTGACCCTTTTTTTTCCTGTCTGGGCACCATTAAGGTAATGGTTATTGGACCCCAATATAAACAGGTACCAATTACAGAATCAAGGCTTTAACTCAGGATATAACTCACCAGAGGTGTGTGTGTGGGAGGCATGATGTAAGAGCCAAAGTTAACCTGTAAGCCCTACTTGCCCAAAGACAAAATAACTTCCTGGAATGTTGGAAGCTGTCATTCTTAGAAAATAACAACAAACAATGGTGTAGGAGGTCCTTCTGTCTATGTGCTGCTTTTATTGGTTAATGAATAAAGAAACTGCCTTGGCTTATTGATAGGGCAGAACTTAGGTAGGCAGGGAAAACTAAACAGAATGCTGGGAGAAAGAAAGTCAGAGTTAGAGAGAAGCCACGGCCCTGCTGGAGACAGATGCCGGAAATTTAGTTGATAAGCCACAGCCATGGGACCATACACAGATTAATAGAAATGGGTTAAATTAAGATGTAAGAGTTAGCCAATAAGAAACTAGAGCTAATGGGCCAAGCAGTGATTTAATTAATACAGTTTCTGAGTGATTATTTTGGGTCTAAGCTAGCCGGGTGGCCGGGAACCAACAAGTGGCCCTCCTGAAACACACATACTTTCACTCCCCTAAACAAGTTTGTTAAAAACTATTATACTTGCTGTTTGGTCACATATTGGTGGGAGGTACATAGGCAGGAAATATGTCAGGATGCATGCTTGCCCCTGATTGGATCCAATGGGAAACACAATGAATTATTGATTTTGCCTTTGAAAAGTTTATTCTCTCATATGTTACTTCCTGACTGCAGTTTCCCCTTCCCTTCCAGTTCCTTTCCTGACCCCTAGCCCCAGTCCACTTCTCCTCATTTCCCTTCAGAAAAGGGCAAGTCCCCCAGGGATATCAACCAAACATGGTATATTAAGTTGAAATAAGACCAGGCACCTCCCTTCATATTGAAGGCTAGCCAAGGCAACCCGTAGGAGAGTGGTCCCAAAAGCAGGCAGAAGTTTCAGGGACATAACTTGCTCCTACTGTTAGGAATCCCACAAGAACACTCAGCTATTCAAACATAACATACAGGCAAAGGGCCTACGTCAGATCTATGCAGGCTCCCTGATTATCAGTTAAGTATCTTAGAGCCCCTATGAGCCCAAGTCAGTTGATTCTGTGTGTTTTCTTGTGGTATCCTTGACATCCCCCATCTTCTGCAGGATTCCCCCAAGTTCTACCTAATGTTTGGCTATGTGTTTCTTCATCCGTTTCCATCAGTTGCTGAATGAAGCCTCTCTGATGACAACTATCCTAGGCTTCTGTCTAGGAGCATAGCAGAGTGTCATTAGAAATCATTTTATTGGCTTTTTCCATTTTTGTTTTTGCTAGTTGTGTTTGGTTCTATCCTAGGTCTCTGGGTCATCCTGCCTCTGGTTCCTGGCCCTGCAGTAAGTGTCGGGGTGAACTTCCTCTCATGGCATGGATCTCAAGCTAGACCAGTCATTGGTTGTTCATTCCCACAACTTCTGTACCCTCTTTATCCCAAGGGTTTTGCCTTTTTAAACCCCAGGATTTAACTAAAGCTTGCTTCAAATTTGGAATTGTGGAAATGACTTTTCTCTCTTGAATCTAAGGACTTAACACAACCTGTAGAGAAAAAAATACAACAGAAAAGAAAAAAAAAAGAAAGAAAAGAAGAACTGTGTGTGGCACTGCACAGAGGGCCGTGCTTAACTATTTTATTAGGAAAACTGCAAGTAGTTAAATTTTACCACCTCAGTTTATTTTTCTGCTGATAGTAAACATGTTCTAATAATTTTAATCTACATTTAGAAACTTAAAATGTGCATCCATGAGTGAATATATATATATTCATTTTATATATATATATAAAATGTAGGGTGGATTTTTTTCCTTTTTAAAAGAACTTTATACTTGCAATTTTGTTATATGTGTATATTTCTGCTCCTGATTAAGGTATTGTGTTTGTGCAGCTCATTTAAAAATGTAACATATAATTAAGAAATACAGGTTAATAGATAGTCATTTATAATGATCCAACTCGTAGTCATGTTAGTTAGGGTTTCTGGATGTACAGAGATATATTTCTGATGAATCAATATTCTTCAGATCTTTCAAAGACTACAGAATATAGCAATTAAAATGTTTTAAGAACTTAGGACTTTTCATGAGACATGTCTGCTCCTGGCAGCACCAATCTACTTCAAGAGGGTGATGGGCATCGAAGGGGCTCCTTCTGGAGTTTGTTAGCCATTTGGGCAAGATACTGCTCTTGCCTGAACTGCTTGAGGAACTGAACATGCAGGACTCACAGAGAAATAACCGTGGAAGCTGCCTAAAGAAGGAGAGATGGTCCTTAGGGGTTCCTGCTTCATGAAAGTCTGCCAGACATTCTGCAGAACCAAGAAGAAAGTTATTGACAAACTGCCAATATAGGTGGAACTGTTTTGAAATTTCCTGCTTCATGGAAAAGTCTGTCAGATGCTATAAAGCTGTGGGATGAAGACTGGATGCCCCAAGGATACAGAAGAACTTCGGGTGACTGTCCAGGTAGTGAAATGTCTCTGTCAATTTTAGAGTTTTAGAGGTTTCTTACAATGTGCTTCCTGTTAACTTAGATAATATTATAATCTGGAGTTTTTGATAGAATTTGAAGAATATTTGAAGAATAAATAGTTATAATTATAGTTTTCCTTAGATTTGATAAAAATAAAATAGCTATAAATATTGTAAATATAAAAAAAGAACTTTATCCTTCCTCTCATTTTCAATTATCATATTCCACATAAGTTATTGCTGAATTGAAGGCACCTGTACACTGCTGGGGGCTCCCCTCTGGGCCCTGGATTATGCAGAGACCATTTCCAAACATGCAGTCTCAAACATGAAGAGATTAGTCATTAAGCAAGTCAGAGAGACGAAGTGGGTGACTCTGAATAGAGTAGAAACAACAGCAAATGGCTTTGCAGGGGGTAATTTTAAGAGGAAAAGGGGAAGTCTGTGTTACCGTGAGCTAGGATGGGTTGGTAAGCTCTAACTGGGCATTTATTTAGGGCAGCCAAATGGGGATTTTTGATTGCTGGACCTTGATTTTTTTACAGTTGAACCTTGGTGATCGGCCTCAAGAATGATTCAGGTTTAACAAAATGGCCACATAAGGAAACAGACCTTTCTGGATAGTTTTAAAACGTAATCTAATGGTTTAGCAAGTAGGAGGGAACAGGGGAAGGCAAGACTTGCTGGCACCATGTTAGCAATGCTCAGGCCTTCTAGAGCCCTTCAGGAATAATATTATCCCTGAGATAATACAAACATCACAATATTCAGTGAGCTGAGTATCCTTCTAGACCTATGAAGACTACCTTATTCTGAAGACATTGGCAATTATGTTGTGGGCATCACTTCAGTGCCCGAGTCTCCCCTCGACGAAGGCAAGAAATTCAGTACTAGTGACTTTATTGTCATCACAGTACCGATGACAAAAGACTCTAAAATGCACATTTATTAACATACAAGTTGATGGGACCGAGGAACAAGCACTTAGAACTTTAGTGTCTCTGTAAAGCTAGTATGGCAGTTTGGTTTTTTTCTCCCACAGGATATAACTGGGGTGATTTACTTTTTTTTTTTTAATTTAGCAACTAACTTTCCCCTGTTAGTAATAAGTCTCCCTTGGATTTGAACCTTTGCAGGTGGGAAGTGGTTCGGGAAGCTCCCACCACCAACCATAAAAGCTATCTGCAACTGATACCAACTTCTAAAGGAAAAATTCATGTTCTCCAATGGCACCTCACTGAGCATATTAACCACATTTAAGTGTAGACTCCATGCCCAGGATTGGTGACCAACATAAAACAAATGCAATGCATTTTTTGTAGGATTTTTGTCTCAAATTGCTTCATTGGGAAATTTTATTTATCTTACTGACCTTTTGCTTATATATTGTAGTTCTTGATTTTATATTTTTGTGAAATTTTTTGTATGTGTATGCTTTTAAATTTTTATTCTGATTTTTGTTGTTTGTCTATTTGTTTTCTAAAGAGGGGAGAACTGTGTGGAAGTGAGAAAGGTCTGGGGAAGGGTTGTTGAGGGAGGGGAACCATAATCGGAATATATTGCATGAACTTTTTTCAATTGAAAATGTATGAGAAAAAATAGCAATTTAATTAACTCAGTTGGTAAAGTGCTTGCCTAGGATGGAGTAAGCCAAATTGAAATAGTCTATCCCCAACATTGCAGAAATGGAGATGGCAGGACACACCTCTACGCCAGCACCTTTGAGGTGGATGCAAGAAGGGCAGAAATTCAATTTCTGATCCATAGTAAATTGGAGGCCAGATTGAGCTACATGAGGTCCTATCACAAACAAAGGAAAACAAAACAAATGCCTACACCACTGTCCAAGGAATTCTTGAAGGAACTGATTTTTTTTTCTCCATTTTTCAAAGGAAAGGATTTTGTTTTATTTTTATTTTAGCAGAAGAGTGGGCATAAGCTCTCCTCACTAACCCAGAAGCTATCTCCAATTGATAATCATTCAAAGAACCTGGTTGAAATTGGAGTTCTGCTGTTAACTGCATAAAATGCAGTATAAAAGAATAAGAAGTAATGGACCACTTCAAGTGGTTTGAAGACAGTCTTATGCACCCTGTGGCTTATAGATGTTCTTTATGTGGCTTTGTACTTCACTGTTCCTATGCTATTATCATTGAACCAGACTAAGACTACTTAGCCCACATCCTGGTTAGAAGCATTGTGTAAAATAAGTCTGGGCCGATACATGAACGAATTGATATAATTAAAGCAGTGCTAATTAATGGTGTTTTAAAACATGAAATCATTCCTTAGATGCCTATAATTATTTGTATAGGCTTGAGGCTTTCCCTTATCCATATCTATTGTTTTCCTTGTTCAGCTCCTGTTTAAACAGTCATGCTTTTGAGACTCTTTGGATAAAGCTTCTGACATTCCTAGGAGACACAATTTCAGCAAAATTCCTGACCTTCTAGCTCTTACAACTTTCTGTTCCCTCTTCTTAAATGAACTCTGAGCCTTAAATCTGGGAGTTAATATTTTTTTTAATTTTTAAGATTATATAATTACATTTCTTTCTTCCCTTTCCTTCCTCCAAACTTTTACATTCACCTGTCGTTGCTCCTTTTCAAATCCATGGCCTCTTTTTACATTAATTGTTATTATATAAATGTATGTGTGTATATATTTAAATATATATGTATATATATTATATGTGTATATATATAAATATACATATATTTATTCCTAAATGCAGCCTGTCCATTGGTGGTGTCCTTGTTCACTCATATTTTGAACTTGTTTTGTAGATTTATCCATTGGAACTGGGCTCCACAACTCTGTAACTTGTTTGGTTGTGGTTTTCTGTCATTGCTTCTTTCTGCTTCAAAAGAAATTTTTTGGTGAGGAGTGAGAACCACACTTATCTGTGGGTATAAGATAAAATATCTAGAATATACTTAGAGATAATGTTGGTTTAATATGATAGTAGTTGTACGCTATCCTCCAAGACCCTAATGATTTCACTAGCTCTGGGTAGCTGGAAGGCTTCAGTACTAGGCAAATTTCCCTCTTGTTGAGATGTTCTTAAGTACAATTAGAGACCTTTGGCAAACATGCGTATATGGTATACTTGCCACCACTATACTATTGTCAGGGTTATTGAACCATACTGGTCTTTATTGGGGTTCATAGGTATCATACCCAAGCAGGACTATTGGTTGCATCCCTCATTTTGAAACTGGTATCATGACTGCAGGTATTCATCTGGGAGGAGACTTTCAGGTCATTTCCAGTGCAGAGATCTGTAGACTTTCCCAGGGAAAAGTACATCAATTGGCTGTCCAGTACCAAATGGTCAGATCTGTAGTCTTTCCCAGGGAAAAGTGCATCAATTGGCTGTCCAGTACCAAATGGTCAGATCTGTAGTCTTTCCCAGGGAAATGTACATCAGTTGGCTGTCCAGTACCAAATGGTCAGCCCTGAGAACATAGAAATAACATTATCCATACTGAGAAGACTGCATTTAGAAATATACATTTGCATACATATATGTATGCAACAACAATTAATGCAAAAGGAGGCCATGGATTTGAAATAGAGGTAGGGAGCTATGGGAGGTTTTGCAGGTAGAAGAGAAGGGGGAATGATGCAATTATATTATTTTTTCAAAAAATAAAAATATTAAAAATATGAAATCAGAATATTGTGAAAAAAATGTAAAGACCAATAATGCTGTTTTGATACCCTCACAACTGATGGGAAAATCCAAAAATCTCAGTTTTAGTCAAGTGGTATTAAAATTATTTCTGAATGTATCTTCATAAAAACATAAATATCTGTATCAAAAGATGCAATTATACTTTGGGACTTATAAATACTTAAAGGTTATAGATTTATAATAAGAAATTATTTACAAAGAGATTCTCAAATATAATATTTCCCAGTAATAATAAATTGATTATTATATTTCAAAGATGTTCAGTGTTTAGGAAATTATGATATCGCCCTCATATTAAAAAACTAAACTAAAATTCAGTGGCCACAGATATGGTTCCATAATAGAATAAAAGTGACTACAGTTCTGTGTTGGATTCTTAGCACCCCTACCAACAAACAAACAATTGATTTTCAAAATAGTTATAAAGCAATAGAATTATACTTATTGTTGTAGGAGGAGCGGACCAGCTTTTCATTCTGGCCGCCTGGCTCCTGGCCGTCTGGCTAGCTACACCCGAAATAATCACACAGAAATTGTATTAAATCACTGCTTGGCCCATAAGCTCTATCCTCTTATTGGCCAACTCTCACATCTTGAGCTAACCCATTTCTATTAATCTGTGTTTACCATGATGTCGTGGCTTACCAGGAAAGATTCAGCATGTCTGACTCTGATGACTCCATGGCGGCTCTCTGTCTCTGCCTTCTTCCTCCCAGAATTCAGTTCTCTTCTCCGCCCCCCACCTATCTAAGTTCTACCCTATCAAAAGGTCAAGGCAGTTTCCTTATTCAACTAAAGAAAGTAACACAAATACAGAAGGACCTCCTACACCAACTTATCACTTATATAATACATTACCCATAAATCCAAATAATTACATTACAAAATTCCTTATATATATTTTTTAATTTTACTATCATGTGTTCAAATAAATAAGTAGATTTTTAATGATCACAGTGGCCCCATGATTCATCACATTGTACTTTGCAATTGTAAAGCCCTACTGCATGCCCTGCTCATCTCAGGCTTGAGACACTGGGCACAGCAAAGCACATGATGCAACATTCAGGTTCTAATACCCCAGAACTGTCACAGCCTCACGGTTGAGAAGTCAAGTTAACCAGTAGAAATCTCATTGTTGAAATAGTCCACCCACCCATTTATCTATATTGCTCAACCCTGTGTACATGCATGTACATATATATGTAGAGTTGGGGGCACCCTGCAATAGCCAGTCTCTTCAGCATGTGGATACTGTGAGATCAAACTCAGATCCTTAGGCTTGACAGGAAGTCCTTCTATCCAGTGAGGCTTCTTGCTGGTGCTATGTTTTAAATTGACTTATTACACAAATTAGCTAATTGACAGAGAAACATGCTGCACATACTCTAGGGAAGTGCCCAACAAAAGAGGGACATATTTGATACTGATTAATAACAGACTGGACTAGTGATTGTAACATTTGACAAAAAGCAGTTCTGATAGCCCTAACTAGTCACATAGCTCTAGATTAGCAGTTCTCAACCTGGGAGTCACAACCCTTTGGAGGTTGAATGACCCTTTCACAACGTAGCCTAATGCCATTGGAAAACATAGATTTTGACATTATGATTCATAACAGGTAAAATTACAGTTATGAAGTAGCAGCAAAAAGAATTTTATGGTTGAGAGTTCACCACAACATGAGGAGCTATATTAAAGGGTCACAGCAGTAGGAAGGTTGAGAACAAGTCTCTGTTTAGAGATGGGAAAGGTAAACCATCAGAACTAGTAACTAGTAAGCCATTAGAATATGTGAGTGAAAAGTTATGTGGGTTCTTTTGCACCTTGAAAAAACGTGTAATGAATTACTTTTAAAAGGTATAGTGAAGTAACTAGAAAGAACCCAAGTAGAATTTGTCCACCTCTTGTATTATTATATTAGCACTGGTTGTTTGGATAATTTGTTATTACAAAGAAGTCTTCATCTACCAATTTACAGACTAAGAGTTGATCAAATTCACTTGAACAGTTTGATTAGCTTATGGTATCTTACTATGAAACAAATACATGTATGCATTATAGTAATATGTTATTTGTACTTTAATAAATAAAGTTTGTCTGAAGTTCAGAGTGCAAAGCTCAGCCACTAGAGGCCAGTGAGTGGTGGCACACAACTTTAATCCCAGAATTTGGGAGACAGAGGAAGATGGATTCTGGGCTACACAAGGCCGATCCAAATAAATTCAGGTAATGGTGGCTCACACCTTTAATCCTAGTGTTTGGGAGTCACACACCTTTAATATCAGTACTAAGGAGGTGGAGTCAGGAGTTATATAGCTTGGTAGAAATAACATGATGGCCTGCTTATTGGTGTTTCTGTCCTGCCCAGTTCCCACAGTTAGTAAGCCCTCAAAGACAATCCACAGAAAGTCTACATTAGATATAAACTGATTGGCCCATTAGCTCAGGCTTTGTATTAGCTCTTATAACTTATATTAGCCCATTATTCTAGTATATGTTAGCTACATGGCTCAGTACCTTTTGCAGTGGGGCAGGTCACATCCTGCTTCTTTGGTGTCTGGACAGGACTGTAGGAAGAACTTCCTTCTTCCCAGAATACTCCTGTTCTCATTGCCCCACCTCTACTTCCTGTCTGGTTGTCCCACCTATACTTCCTGCCTGGCTACTGGCCAATCAGCGTTTATTTAAAACATAAGTGACAGAATACAGAATTGTCCCGCACCAGGTAGATGATGTGGGATTCCCCTCTGTATGCTGTGAATACCATTGGTGAATAAAGAAATTGCATTGGCCTGTTGATAAGACAGAACAGGCAGGGAAAACTAAGCTGAATGCTGAGAGAAAGAAGGAGGAGTTAGAAAGAAGCCATGCAACCCTGCTGGAGACAGACAGATGCAGGAACTTTAGCCAGTAAGCCCCAACCATGTGGTAATACACAGATTAATAGAAATGGGTTAAATTAAAATGAAAGAGTTGGCCAATAAGATGCTAGATCTAATGGGCCAATCAGTGATTTAAATAATACAGTTTCTGTGTGATTATTTTGGGTCTGGGTGGCTGGGAAATGAACAAGTGGCCAAGCAGCCTCATTACAACAAATTGTTGTGCCAACGTGGGTAACTACATCCATATAAAAACCCAAGAAAGCTTAAAAAGAAATTTTAGACCCAAAAGAACAGAGTTAAGCATGGCTTCTTGGAAGCCAGCATTTTGCTGGCAGGCATGTCGTGGCTCCTGTAAAAGAGGTTTTCCTGATTCAGTGATAGCAGAACAAAACACTGTGGTTTTGAAATGTCAACTTCCTGGGCTGTGCTGCCAGCACAAACTCTAGCACTTTCAGGAGCTGAGCATTTAAATGGGGTTTGTAAGGAGCATGTTACAAACTACTTAATGGCTCGACATAGACCCACTGCATATTTGGAACTGGAGCAATGTGCATGGCTTGCAGAGGTGGTGAACAGACTTCCACCATGTTAAACTGGGTGGAACAAACAGATAGTACCTTATATACCCTAGTAATGCTGCAGCTTAAGTTTTTTTTAAGTGCTTAACATTTGAAGAAGCACTCCTGGACAGTAAACAATTACAGATATACAATAGGACAGATTCAGACATAAAAGACTTCTAAATGGGTTATCGTGTTGGATAAATATATAGAGGCTTGAAAGAGAGAAGAAAAAGAGTACAGAGAGTTATAAAAAGAAGTAAATGTTTTTTAAAAAATAAAACAAAGTTTTTAAAGAGACAGGCAGTCATAGATTAAAAGGAATAAAGACAATAAAATAAATATTCAAAAGTAATAGAATAAAAACAAGCCATGTAAAGATGAAATATGCACAGAGAATCTGGATTATGAATATTATTGTGTTTTCTTTGAATTTTTTGACTGTGAAAGAGCTAAGTACAGAGAGACATTTCATTGTATGGGCTGATAAGCTAAACCAGCATGTGTATGATAAAGGTATCTTGACTTCAGAATTTGTGTCTAAGGATATGTTGCTTTGGAAAAGATGTTCTTCTTTTGTTTCCACAGAGGATGAGAACCTGTGGATTGCTTCCAGACTAATATGGTTTGATGGATCATGACTCCCTGAAAGGTTGCCTTGAACACTCTTCAAAAAATTACTTTACCCAATAAATAGCAGAAAGCAGTTTGGAGAGAAATATTGCTTATAAATGTTTGTTTACATTTAAAGGGGGATATGTTATAGAGATTTGCATGGGAATGTATCTTGATTTATTGATACAAATTTATGGTCAATATTTTTGTTACATGTATATTTCTGCTCTTGATTAAGGTACTGTGTTTGTATAGCTCATTTAAAAATACAATGCATAATTAAGAAATATAGGTTAATAGACAGTCATCTATAATAGTCAAGCTTGTAATCATGTTACTTAGGTTTTCTAGATATATAGAGATATATTTCAATTAGATAGGCATTCTCCACATCTTTCAGAGACCTTCAGAATATGGCATTTAAAATGTTTAAGAACTTAGACTTTTCATGACAATGAGATATATCTGCTCCTGGCAGCATCAATTACTTAAAAAGGAAGATGGGCATTGAAGAGGCTCTTTTTGGAGTTGGTTAGCCATTTAGGCAAGAAACTTCTCTTGCCTGGACTGCTTGATGAACTGGACATGCAGGACCCAAAGTGAAATGACTTCTGAGCTTGCCTAAAGGTGAGACAATCCTTCGGGGTTCCAGCTTCATGAAAGACTCTGCTAGACATTCTTTAGGACACAGAAGAAAGTGGCTGACAAACTGCCAATATAGGTGGAACTATCTTTGAAATTTCCCGCTTTGTGGAAAAGTCTGCTGTATGGGCCTGTAGGCTGAACATGGATGCCCCAATGGTACAGAAGAACTTTGGGTGACTGTCCAGGCAGTGAGATGCCTGTCATTTCTAGAGTTTTGGAAGTTGCTTTCAATGCACCTCCTGTTTACTTAGGAAATATTATATCCTTCTGGAGTCTTTGATGGAGTTGAAGAATTGATAGTTATACTTTTCCTTAGTTATGATAAAAGATAAAGTAGATATAAATATTGTAGCTATAATTATTTCTTGATACTTGTTTTGTTATATGTAATTTTACTATGTTAAAGTTAAAACCTTCCTTTTTATTTAAACAGAAAAGGGGAGGTGATGTGGGATTTCCCTCTGTATGTTGTGCATACCATTGGTGAATAAAGAAACTGCCTTGGCCTGTTGGTAGGGCAGAACTTGGATAGACAGGGAAAACTAAACTGAATGCTGAGAGAAAGAAGGAAGAGTTAGAGAGAAGCCATTTAGCCCCACCAGAGACAGAGGCCAGAACTTTATATGGTAAGCCACAACCATAATATGTGTGGCAATACACAGATTAATAGAAATGGGTTAAATTAAGATGTAAAAGTTAGCCAATAAGAAGCTAGAGCTAATGGGCCAAGCAGTGATTTAAATAATACAGTTTCTGTGTCATTACTTCCAGTCCAGGTGGCCAGGAAATGAACAAGTGGCCAAGAGGTCTCATTACAACAGGTAGAGAAATGAACATAAAGATGAAGAGACAGGAACTCACTGCAGTGTGCAGTCTGAGGATGATCCCTTTGGTCTGAGCATTGGTAGAGGCAAAAGGTCTCTCTATTGGCTTATTGTTCTGCTTCTCTGATCTTCAGCTTTTACCCCTATATCTATCTCTGGGTTTTTATTATTCATGTTACATCTGGTGACCAATGTTTGGGGCACAAATTAATGGAAAAGCAGTGTTTGTGGCATTATCCACATTGGCATATGCCAGAGCTACTTGCAAGCAGAGTCACCACCCTACCAGCTATGTTTTTCTTTATTTTCTCTTGGAATGCTCTCTCTGAACTCCCTTATCAGGCTGCTGCCAAACTAGGTAGCTTCCTTGAAATCCAGTCAGGCTTTTACTGTTCTACCCAGCAACAATAAGCCTCACATCATCATCATCATCATCACCATCATCATCATCATCATCATCATCATCAGTAGATTTGTGGAGACAATTGGGAACTCTTAAAAGGAGGATTTTATTAAAGGAGAGAGTTTTTTCCCACATTAAAAATGTGAAGCACTATTACAATAGAGGGATTTGGGTCCCTGTATGATAATACAATGGACAGTTTGAAAGTAGAACAATTAAATGGGAACATAACTAATTTAGATGGGATTTATGTAATGTCCAATGTAAACATTACTAGCTTCATCATTTTTGCTTTTTCACTAAAAACGTTAGTTAATCTGAGTGCTAAGATAAAAGTTTTAGAAAAACTTAATAAAAACAGATCATAGAGATATTCAAATTCAGACACAGGAATTTAATGGAGACCCAATGTCAGTGTTGCATTATAAGAATAAAGAGGATCAGCCTAAGGTTTTCAAACAACCAACCTTAATTCATCTAGTAACCTTACAGGAATTTCCAAATGACAGAGGCTCTATAAAAGCTGAATGGACTCCTATGCCAATGTTAGATTTAAGGAGATTCAAAGAAGCAATAGTCTCATATGTCATGCATTCACCTTTTGTGAAGCAATTGTTAAATTTGTGTTCAGTTTGTAATGGAATTATCTCTAAAGATGGGATCAACCTGGTTAAGGCTGTTTTAGAGCCTGGTCCACAATTACAGTGGAGTCCCTGGTAGAGAGAAGAGGCTAAACCAATTGAACACAATGGCTTAGCAGAGTAAATCCAGGTGGGAAATCAAAACAGAGATAGAGATAGATAGAGAGAGAAAGAGAGAGAGAGTAGGTGCTTCAAGGAGATGTCATGTAGCTTTTGAAGGAGACAGACACCTGGAACTTTACCTGGTAAGCCACAGCATTTTGGTGATACACAGATTAATAGAGATGGGTTAATTTAAAAAATAAGAGCTAGCTAGAAATAATCTTGAGCCATTGGCCAAGCAGTGTTCTAATTAATATACTTTCTCTTTTTCTTTTTTAAGGTCTGGGCATCTGGGAAATAAATAAGAAGGTCTCCATTTACAGGTATGAAAATCTTCCAAGACTAACTTCTTGGAGAAGGAAATTATGCTACTATAGAAAGTCAATCCCTATATGATGGTCACATCCTAGCTTTATGCCATGTAGTAACTTTGAATGCTTGGGACAGAATTGAAGAAGTGGAAAAGAAGATTGAATCATTTACTAAAGCCATACATGGCCCAAAGAAACCTTCATGGATTTCTTACAAAGATTGACTTCAGCAGAAAACACAATGATACAAAATTTAGACAAATACATATTGAATCTCTGGCTTTTGAAAATGCTAATTCTCAATGCAAAGGGATAATTAGGTATTTAAAGGCAAGATCAGTGCCTTTGGAGTAGTGCATCTTAGATACAATCAAAATTGAATCTCATGACCATGATAATACTTGGATAGAAAAGGTGATTTCCATAGGTTTGAAGAAAAATCAAAATGTCAAGTGTTTTAATTGTAGCAAACAAGGTCACTTTGAAAGGAATTGTAAGCAGGGCATTTCTAGAAAGAATGTTTATTCTAATCATATTCCATTTAGAATGGCCCTCCCTTCTGGATTATGTAGAAGGTATGGCAAAGACAGGCATTGGCCTAGTGAATGTAGGTCAACAAGGGATATTCAAGGTAATCCTTTGCCTTCAGAAAACTCCTTGAGGGGACTTTGGCAGACTACTATGTCAAATCTGGTTCAGTCATTTCCTGCCATCATAGAGGAAACACATTTCTAGAACAATTAAAGAACCTAATGCCTATTGTAAGAAACCATATTGTTCTGGATAATAGAACAGCTATAGAAGAGAGAACAAAAATATTCAGGATAAATCATAAAGTAAGTATTTTGTCAAACTTCCATAAATAAACAAAGACCAAAAATAAAAATATGAAAAAATGATATCCTTGAAGGTATGGTAGACACAGGTACAGCTGTAACAATGATTTTATCAGAACCTTAGCATCCAACTTGGCTGCTTCAGGATGTAAACGTTCAGGTTTTAGGGATCAGAACTTTATCTCAGATAAAGCAGAACATGAGATGGATCAAATGTATAGGGTCAGAAAGACAGAGAGGACTATTAAAAACATATGTGAGTAACATAGCAATGAATTTGTGGGTACATGATTTGTTACAGCAATGGAATACTCAGATTAACAATCCTCATATCTTAGAAACAAACCATAAATTAATGTATGTTTCTGGGAAAAATATTCTAAGATATTACAAAAAAACCAATAACCAATCATTTAGGTTGCACAAGAACAGGGCACAACAGCTGCTAATCTTTCAAAGACACCAACAGCCCTACCTTGAAAACAGTTGACAGACAACCCTGTATGAATTTTACCATGGCCTTTAACAACAGAGAAACTGCAGGTCTTAGAACATCTGGTCCTGGAGCAACTAGATGCTCATCATATTGAAGAATCAACCAGCCCTTGGAATTCTCCTATATTTGTTGTTAAAAAGGAATCAGGAAAATGGAGAATGGTAATAGATTTAAGAAATGTTAATAAAGTGATTTCAGTCAATGTGCTCTCTACAATCTGGAATTCCTCTGCCTTCTCTGTTACCCAAATAATATCCTTTTATAGTTACTGATTTAAAAGTCTGTGTCTTCACTGTACCTTTACAAGAAAAGGAAAGAAAAAATTTGCCTTCACAGTGCCTATTTATGATAATTCTCATTTGTCATAAACCTCCTAGGCGATATCAATGGAAGATTCTCCCACAGAGAATGTTAATCAGCCCCATCCTGTGCCAAAATTTTGTATGGCAGGTGTTGGAGATGATATGTAGGAAATTTCCTGAATCTATAGTTTACCATTACATGGATGACATTTTATGATCTGGTTTAAATGTAGCATTAGAAAGAATGTTTGAAAAAGTAAAGAAAATTTTGCTTTGTTGGGAATTACAAATTGCTCCTGAAAATATACAAAGAGGAGATTCTAGTAATGATTTAGGTTATAAAATAGGTTAGCAAAAATTAGACCCCAAAAAGTGCAAATTAGGAAATATCAATTGTGGACTCTTAATGATTGCTGGGAGATATTTCCCATCTACTGCTCAGTACTGGGAGAAAACATGATGAATTAATTAATTTAAAAGAAACCTTAGTTGGTGACAAGGACTTACATAATCCCAGAAAATTATCAGCTGAAGCAGAGACAGAATTAGCTTTGACAGAAGAGAATTTACAGAAGGCACATGTGAATTGTATAGACCTGAAACTTAACTGCATTCTGGTCATATTGCCCTATAAGCAATTCAATACAGGAATTTTGTTGCAGAGGGAAGATACTATTTTAGAATGGATCTTTCTACCAAATAAATTGTCTAAAAAATTAAAAACTTATGTGGAATAATTCTCTGAGTTATTCTAAAAGGAAAATTGAGACTTCATCAATCAGCAAAAATAGATCCTGCAGAAATTATAGTACCTTTTACTAATGATGAACTTGACAAATTATGGGCAGAAAGTGAAACCTGGCAAAGAGCTTGTAATAATTTTTTGGGAAGAGATTAACAACAAATATCCAAAAGCAAGAGAATTTAACTCATGTAGATAACTAGCTGGAATCTTGAATTGAACAGGACTCACCAATAACTGGAGTTCCTACATTTTATTCTAATGAAATTAATCAGGTAAGGCAGTTTAAAAATCAGAAAAATTAAGTGGATCTAAGCCCTTATGATTCTGTCCAAAAATAAGAATTATATGCTATTCTCATGGTGCTAAGTGATTTTAAATAACTTCTCAGCATAGTTACTGATTTGCTATATGCAGAAAGAATTGTTTTGCATATTGGAACTACTGAATTTGCACTAGATTATACAGAACTGAGTTTATTATTTATTGAGTTTCAAGATACAATCAGCAATAGAAATCATTCCATACACAAAACAAATATCTGATCCCATATGGGTCTAGCAGGTCCTCTAGCACAAGGTAATGTGGAATTTGATCAATTATTGATTGAAAATGTGTTAAAGGCCTCAGAATTTCATAAAAACAACATCATGTCAGTAACAAAGGTTTAAAAAAAGACTTTTCCATCAGTGGCAACAAGCCAAGGAAATCATAAGGAAATGTCCTACTAGTTCTTTATACAACCAAACACCACTATCTACAAGAAGTAACAAAAGGGTACTCAAAGGAATAAAATCTGGCAGGTGGGTGTGTTCCATTTTCTAGAATTAGGAAAACTAAAATATGTTCATCACACCATTGATACATTTTCAGGGTTTTAATGAGCTTTGAGTTCAAAAAAAGGCTCATTCAGTAATCACACATTTACTAGAAGTTATGGCCATTTTGGTATACCTGTACAAAAAAACACAAGAGAATGTTCCAGCATAAGTTTCTAAGAAAATGAAATAGTTTTTTGTTTATTATATTTGATAGCTTACTACAGGTATACCACACAATCCTACATGGCAGACCATTGTAGAAATGTCAAATTTAACTCTAAAGGATATGTTAAATAAAAGGAAAGGGATGATAAAGACCACTGAAAATAGAATGCATAATACTTTATTAATTTTGAGTTTTCTAAATGCTAATGAGAAAGGAACAACAGCTGTGGAGAGACATTATAATAGAAAACAACTATGGAATTAAATCAGCTGGTACACTTTAAGATGTACTGACCTCAGAATGGAAACCAGGAAATGTATCACATTGGGGAGGGGGTTTTGCTATTGTTTTCACAAGAGAAGAAAAGCTATGATACCATCAAATTGATAAAATATGATTTTAACAAGACATATTTTAATTAGAGAGATGATAGTTCATCAAACAGCATGGCTGTTTAATCTAATCTATACAACTAAGAAATATCTATTCTTTTTAATCAGAAATGACTTACCAAAAGAGAATCTCCCCAAAATTAGAGTTGGGGAAGGCTTTTGTTTCTTTCTCTTCAGAAGAATAAAAGCATTCAGTTAAGGAATCTGAAGGCTACTGGACAAATGTGACATCTAAACAAAAATGGAAAAATAATCCAGAAAAAATCTCCCAAGAAAAGGAGGAAATTGGTCTCTTGGTATATCATATTTTCAATGAATAAAATTCCATAAATCTTTCCAAGTGTTTTTTTTGTTATTCTCTACAGACATGTGATGCAGTAGTCACAGTACAATTAATGATTAAGGCTGGTTTTGGATTTGGAGTGTGTCTCTCTCCTTTACACCCAAGCATACTTATTAAAATAAAATCCAAAATCTCTGTCTTATGTCAGAAGAACTACCTGATATATGGACAGAAGAAAAACAAATATTTAAGGGCTATTTTATTGTCACTAATCTCATAATCCATTGGTTTTATATTGACTCTTTAAAAATTTTTCTTAAGGTATAAATTTTATAATATTTATGTGTATATATACATATATATTAAAATGTTTTATCATGATGTTAATGATCATACAGTGTACTAAATAATTCTAGAAAAAGGTTTCATCTACCTTCCTGTACATGATTTTGGGTTTGAGTCTCTATCAGATTTTCACAGTGAACCATAAGCTTGTCTATCAGTGACCTTTAAGTCTCCAAAAGGAAGATGGAGTCCCATAATGATTCCTATAGGAATATGATAACACTACTAAGTTGAGAACTACCACCTAAAGATTGGCTTTGGACTACGGACTGCTCAGAAAAATTTCAAGGTGGCTAGCTGAGATGATCTAGCCTAACAGACTATTCTAGCCAGGACTTGAGAGAAGCCTTATGCAAAGACTGAACAACAAATGATACAGCTACCTCTCCTAGGACTTGACAATTATCCCAAACTTTTCTTTTCAGGATTCTCTAAAGGTACCATTGCCCCCAGACAGCAGGAATTAAATTTAAGAACATGGTACCCACATTCACAAGAAGCCGGGTGGATGGTTTTTGGTTTTTCATTGGATTATAAATATTTGTCATTGTTTAGGGGGATTGGTTAAAAGCTTTTATTGATAATGATCAGAAAAAAAGCTAAAGAAAGGAAATTAGATTCAAAGTTCTTGTTTTGAAAAGAAAAAAGGTTGTATAGATATGATAGGATAAAATGGTAGATTACTGATTCTACCATGAAAAGGAGATATAGAAATGATAAAATAAGAATATAGTTTATTGAATCTACTCTAAAAATCAAAAAGGGAGGATATAGATATGATAAGATAAAGAAGTAGATTACTGAACCTACTTTTAAAAAGCAACTACTAGTTTTAAATGTTTTGCTTTGGATTGGACTTTGGTATATTTTTTACTAATTTTGTATATTGATATACATTTGAGATTAATTTTGTTAGAACATACGTTTCTACACTTGTTCAATTTATTGTAACTTTAATGATGTAATGCAAGTTTATAGTCCTTGAAAAATATTATTACCAACTATTTAGGATAATACGGAAATGCAGGTTAGTAGTTAATCACCTGTTACAATCAAATTTGTAGTCACATTAGGCATGTTTTCAAGGTCAAACAAAGATATATTTTAAATAAATAGGTCATCTTCAAACACTTCAGAGATCTATAGAATATGTCATTTAAATATTTAATAACATATGCTTTTTAAAAAAAAAAAATGAGGCACGTCTGCTCCGGGCAGTATCAATGTACTTCAGAGACGAAGGACGCTGAAGAAACTCCGCATGGAGTTTCATTTTCTTCATGGGAAAAATAAGCCACAGGACAAGAAAGTATCCTTGTCTCATCAGCTGACAGTATGCTGTCCTAATTGGACAAGCAGGAAACAAAACAAGTGACTGCCAAACATAGTCAAGACAAGGAGAGACAGCCCTTCAGAATATTGTGCTTCACAGAAAAGTCTGTCAGATATACTAGGTCTGTAGGTTGAAGATGGATGCCCCATTATTACAGAGGAAGCTTGGTGACAAAAAAAGCCAGCTGCTTTTGTCCTTTCTTTCAGTTTTTGAAAGTTGCTTGCTCGCATTTTCTGCTTACTCAGTTAATATTATTTCATTCTTGAATTGCTGAAGACTAGATAGTTATAGTTTTTCTTGCTTATGATACACAGAAAAGAAACTCATTAAAAAGGTGTGAAATGTATGAGGTTGAGAGATATCAAAAGATAATTTTGGATGGTAATGCAAATTATAATAGAAAATAAATTAGGTACAAGACTTTGTATTGCCAAATATGATAGATAATGGAGCATTTTCTCTGAATTTGTCAAACGAAAATGACTAGACATTGTTGATATATTTACTGCATTTATGTATTGTATATAGTTATTGTATATAATTTTTCTTATATTAGTTACAGCCTTTTTTATTTTAGACCAAAAGGGGAAATGTAGTGATATTATATTTTTATTTTAATAAAGAAAGATTGCCTGAAGTTCAGAGTGCAAAGCTAAGCCACTGGAGCCTAAGGAGTTGTGGGACACACTAATATCAGGACTTGGAACACAGAGGCAGACAGATCTCTGTGAGTTCAGCTACAGAAGATCAGTTCAGAAACATATCCAAGTGGTGGTGGCTCACACCTTTAATCCCAGTGTTTAGGACTCACTAACTTTTAATCCCAGCACTAGGGAGGTGGAAGTAGAAGTGAGATGGCTTTGGGGAGAGGGGAATATAAAGGGGAAGAGATGGGAACTCACTGGTGTGTGGAGTCTGAGGATCACCCCTTCTGTTTGAGCATTGGTAGAGTCAAAAATTCTCTCTAGTGGCTTATTGCTCTACTTCTCTGATTTTCAGCTTTAACCCTTATACATTTCTCTGGGTTTTAGTTATTTGTGCTACAATTTATTGCTAAATTAAAGCAATTGTAAAATTGCAACCCAAAAAATCAATAGATTTTCAAAATTTACTTCTGATAATTTTGTACTTTATTTTTTTTTCCATACAGAATTTCATCAGGTAGTTCAGACTAGCCTTGAACTCATAAACCTCTTGCTTCATAGGATGATAGGCCTGTGCCAACACATCTAGATTATAACTTACAATTTCCTTTTATAACTAAAATATAAAATTGTACTTTTCAGTTTAGAGTTTATGTAAAAATAATTAAAATATAAAATAAAACACAATGGTCCAAGTTCAAATTATTTTTGAAATTCTGTTGTGTTTATGGTATAGGGGCTGGAACCCAGGGACTTGTGCATACGAGAAAAGTATTCCACCACTGAACTTTAGCTTCAGTCTTTGTATGTTTGACAACAATTTGTTTAATTTTCTGGTTATAGCTTGGGATATATTTTCTTTGATTTCTTGAGAGTGGAATTCTTTAGTTCTTACTGTTTATAGGGCATAGGAATTCTGATACTCCCTTAGGTTCATCGCAGACAGAGAATCTCACTAATCAGGAAGGAAGAACTATTTTATTTTTCTGCCAAGTGCTGATAGAAAACCAGACAAAGTTAAGCAAACATCAATAAATCATGCTGTAGGAGACTTGAAATGTCCTTTGTTTGAAGGGTGCTAGAGCCAAAGAGATACTCAAAATAGAATTTAGACTTATCTCCTTATTTAGTTCATTATAGAAGGAGTAGTGTGGCCTGGGGCAAATCAATCTTGAACATCTGCAGTTGGACCAGAGCACAATAACTCAGGTGTGGCTCATTGGTATGATGACACTTTGAACTAAAGGAGGTTTGAAGACCTCAGAAACAGTACCCCAAACAGTCTTACTCTGGCCTTTTTCTATGTCTTTTTTTCATTTGTTTGTTTTGTTTTGTTTTTGTTTTTTGTTTTTTTTTCTGCTTGTATTGCAGGAGATGACCACAGACAGGACAAAGAAACTGAAATCCCTCTCCTCCTAAATACCAACTTTTCATTGCATTATTGTATTAAGTTTGGCCAAAAATAAGCTTTCTGACTAACTTTGTTAGGTACTAGGCAATAATACCCTCATTCTGGAAGGAATCCTGCCATTTACCCAAGAGTGCAGAGTGGTCGCCTGCTAAAGAGAACCCTGAGTAGACAGACCTTCCTGTCTCTCCCTCATCCTGAGTCTGTTTTCTCTAGATCACAGGCCATTGTCCAGTCACATGTCCACATATATGTCTCGCCATTCTATGTTAAACTTAAGTAGAAAAACAGTTTCTCTTGGCCTTTGGATATTTGCTGTAGAGGCTCTAAAGTCATGCAATGCTTCCCCTTTTAGGATGTAATTTGTTACGGGAGTGTCTGCTGTGACCCTTATTATATGAGTGAAGAAAGTCATGACAGATTTTCACTTTTATCCTATTTCCTCAAGGGCAAAGAAAATTTTCTGGCCTAAGAAAGAAGAATAAGAAGTACAAGTTTGCTTTAAAGACACTGCACCTGTATCAGGCGAATACCCATTAGAGATAATGCCGCTGGCTCTCTTGAGATTATCTTGCGAACTATACCCATCAGCTTGCATCTAACTCCAGGCGGAAAAAATATCTGCAAAGAGAGAAAGAGGGGGAAAGGACTCTAACGGGAATTGCTTTAAACTTTACATCAGGCATTGAAAGCACAGCTTGTGCCTTGCAGGTGCGGAGTGATGCTTGAACATCAGGTGCAGATGTGTTCACACTGACTTCCCCGTGGGAGTAGGGGATGTGCTCTGGGCCTTGGTACCTGCAGCAGACATGTCCTACCTTTGGAGAGAGTCTTGATAACTTTGGCAGTAGATATAGCAAGTCATAGGCAATATAAAAGTGATCAGCTGAGCAACACAGCCCTAAAGAATGTTATTGAGGAAGAGTCCAAGAGAGCTAGAATTCTTGCTGAGGGAAGACAACTAGAAAGGAAAACCACTTTCATGTATTGTAAAATTGTTGATATTATATTATTTTCATCAGGATGATTTTACCCAATAAAATTCAGTATCTTAATAGACAGACATAATTTGGAAAATGGAGGAAAGATACAACTGTTACCCCACAGGATGAAATTGTATGTACATTTTTTTCTCTCCTACAATAAATAGCAGTGATGAAGAGAACTAAAAAGTAGGGAAACAAAATCTACCAAGTAATTGTAAAAGAACAAAGTTTAAACAATACAAATTTTAATTGTCATTGTAAGAAGCGCTAGGAACAAATTTACAATCGCATCCAACTATTTGAATAAGACGAGTGTAATAGGGACAGTAAGCCATTCTCCATTCCACACAGGAAACAAGCAAGAAATGTGCCAGGAAATGACATTGCTGAGATCCCTTGTCTGTCCACTCACCTCCATGTTTCTTGGGTTTGTTACTCGGGAGGCTGGCATGGTAGTTTTGTCTCTAACAAAATCACAGCTTTTCGGGCTTCCCTTTCGAGCAGGAGATTTCTTGCCTTAAACAGTTATTGTTTAAATATTGCAGAAAATCTGAGGATGAATAAGGTGAGTTATTATTATTATAAAGAATGATCAAATTCTTTTCCCCATGTGCCAAGTAATCTTTGTTCATAACTTAAAAGATTGGTCTATAATACAAATACTATTACTTTACTGATACACTTGATAGGTTTTCAAAATATGTTGCTACCTATAGGATTATGTCTGTGCAGAAGAATAAACAGAGATTAGTAAGAGGAATTTTTTTAAAATGCTTATTTTGTATCTTTACACAGAAAATGTAGTTTGGCTTTGAAGTTCAATAAGAACTATATTTATCTCACTACTTATGGACAGATATGGAGGGTAGATTATATATGTAAGGAATAAAAAGAGAGGGAAAGAAATAATTTTTTTCCAAATGTTTGCTATTGGTGTTCGGGGATTTGCCATGGGGAATTTAGAAATATAGCCAGATCTGCATAGACACAATTGTCTCTATCCTAAGGGACAAATGAATGCTTGCTTAACAGTTTCGTAAGAAAACATTCCACTCCGGTTTAAGCCTCTCTATCCCACAGAAAATTTCATCTTAAGATAACAATGAGTGCCTTAAAATACTTACCCAAATTTAAAAAATATAATGCATATTTCTAAAGGAAACCCCAGTACTTTATCAATGCAGCATTACACATGTGAAAGTCTATTTTAAATGAAAGAATATCAGAAATACATTCACTGTAAGAGGTACTTAAAATGTGTATACTGCCTAATGAATTTGAATTTGACAAAGAAAATTGAGGATATTGCTTAATCATTGAAATTATTTCTGTTCCCTGACATGACAAAATATGGGACAAGGCTTACATTTCAACAAAATGTGATGTCATTCAATATGTTGAGATGCAAATATGGTACAATGTCCTTATTTGACAGATCTCAACTTATCTTGTTCACATTATCATTAGTCATGCGGTTTCTTCAAATTTGACAGAATTCATATGGTGATTGACCTTTGTTTCATTCTCCAAGTAGAAAAATTAGACCAAGAAATCAGGGTCGATGATCTGAAATATAATCACATCCATCTTCAAATGAAGCCATCTAAATAACTTTGGGCTAATTAAAGTTTTATTGGGAAAGGCTGTAGCTCAAAGGGGGAACCAATCTGGAGGATTTCTTATAGCTTCCAGCTTCTTGATTAAACTCTAGACAGCCTCCTTTTTCTGACTCTGGGTCTTGACTTCTGTTTTATTATTTATATTTAGAGAATTTGCAACTGTGATTTTTTTCAATGAAATATAAATCATCTAGCAAGCACATCATTAGCTTTATAATCCAGAAATGTCTTTTGTGTCTCTGAAATGTAAACATGAAGAAGTATTGCCTTCTGGTCCTAGTTTCTGTGACAAGATGTGGACAGACCTCTGGGGGGTACCTTAGTCTACAGTATAAAACCACCCTCCAAAAAGATATGGGAAATTTAACTTTCCACTTGGATACATCATTTACCAAGTTGTATTACTTATGATTTCTGCGTTTAACCTTTAAAAACTCTTCCACATTTCTCTGCGCAGTAGAGTTGTTTCATGCTATATTCTCATCTATTTTTTAGTACAATAGTCTTGAATAAAATTTTTATGTGTTGCCCTTTTACGCATTGTTTTGGCAAACTAAAATTTGTTTATTCTTTTCACACTTATCTGTACATCTTTCACACCCATCCTACTTCCTCTCTTGTTAACTGAGATTAAGAGCTCAGTCAACATGGTTCCTAACTCCCTTAATCTGACAGAGTCTTCAGGAGCAATTGTTCTCTTGGAGCATCTCTAGACCCCCAATGAAAAGCCTCCTGAATGATGTGTTCAGCTTCCCCTCAGAAACTGCCCATTTCCCTCTGCCAGGGTCACTATGTGCACACCTGTCTTGAGTAGCTTTCTTTAAAGTTAGTATATGTGGGTGGTTTGAATAAAAATGGTCCCATAGGCTCTTGTATTTGAATGCATAATACTAATTGAGAAGAATTAGGCAGTATGGCCTTGTTGTAGTACATGTGGCCTTGTTGGAAGAAGTGTGTCACTGGGTTTTGAGGTTTTCAAAAGGCCAAGCCAGGGTCAACGGCTCTGCCTTCTGCTCCCTGCATACTTGGATGCAGAACTCTCAGCATCATATCTGCCTGCATGTTTCCATGCTCCCCATCACGACTGTGGAGTAGACCTCAGAAACTCTAAGCAAGCAGCAATTAAGTGCTTTTCTTTATAAGAGTTGCTGTGGTCATGACATCTCATCACAGCGATAGAGCGTGGGCTCAGAAAGTGTATTATCCTATATTTTAACCTTCAGATAGTGTGCGAAGGCAAGAACATTTTTTACTATGAAATGAAACTAGAAAGTGACCTTTTTATACACAAAATTTTTAAAAATTATAAACAGGATTTTTAACATGAAAGAAAAATAAGAGAGCCGACTCGGTATGATTGAATGTATTTCATATTATAAAATATCATGACTACATTAAATTACTAGGCATAATAAATAGCCAGATTTTTTTTAAATGATAGTTATTAGCTGGGCAGTAGTGGCCAGCTTTAATCCCAGCATTCAGGAGGCAGAGGCAGACGTATCCCTATGAGTTCAAGGCCAGTCTGGTCTACAAGAACTAGTTCCAGGACAGACTCCAAAGCTATAGAGAAACCCTTTCTCAAAAAACCAAGAAAAGAAATGATGGTTATAATCACTGTGATTACATAGCACAGGTAGAAACAGGTATGTAATGCTGATGATTCAACTAACACAAGTTAACATTGCCAATTTGGACATTTCTTTCTGAAGTGCTAAGCAAATATTCACATAAAACAAAGAAATGAACAAAAAACCCCACAGTATATCCCATTAACTCACAATTAATTTGTATTGTTGGTGTGCTTAGGTTTCAATAAAATGATTGAGAAAGATTTTGGTTTTTTTTTTTTATAAAGCACAGATAAAGACTAGATTTGGCTATGTATAAGCAAAATTCTCATTTACAACCTTATTTATCTTACAGATAATTTGAAACTGTGTAAGATAAAGTAAGGTTCTTTTTTGTAGATGTTTCTATTGTTGTTTTTACATTTGAAAAGCTTTTCACTATGCATGCATGAGTCATGCTGGTAACAACCAAAAAACACCCAGCAAGTAGCCATTCCTCCATTGAGACAGAGACAAAGATATGATGCTATCTGATAATAATAACTTCATTCATTTTCTTGGCGAGTCTGCATTTGATGTGACAGAATAAGTTGTTTATAATCCAAAGATTGTTAATTAGCAGTTGA
This sequence comes from Ondatra zibethicus, assembly GCA_004026605.1. NCBI lineage: Eukaryota > Metazoa > Chordata > Mammalia > Rodentia > Cricetidae > Ondatra > Ondatra zibethicus. The sequence goes on from PVIU01006331.1 coordinate 56,489, forward strand.
AAGGCTTTAATCAAAAGCCCATACTTCATCCACAGGTATAGAAATCCACTCAATTAGTGTTATCAAAGACTACAAAAGAGAACTTGTTAATTAACAGAAGAAATGGCAAAAATATGTTTTCATTATCTCAGTGAGAATTGACTGGTTGGAAAAAAGGTTCCTGTGTCATCAATGGAGTCTGAAAATCTGTGGAGCTTAGCGAGCTAGCAGGTTTTTAGGGCACTTGCGAGAATTTGAATGTGAAATGTTCCCACAAGTTCGTTTATGTTTGAACACCTTATCTTCAGCTAGCGGCACGGTGTGCTGATGGAACTACTCTTTGGTTATGCAACCACTGAAACACATAATCTAGCAAGCAAGAATTGGGTCACTGGAGGTGGGACTTCATGGTAATTTCAGAGTTGTTGGCTTGCTGAGCTGCCAAGACTTTACAGAGCTGTTATGGAAGCCCCAACACTCTGGCCACCTTGCTTTCTTGTCATGATGAACAGAAACCTTTGAAACTGCCAGCCAAACAAACCTCAGCTCCTCTAAATTGCTGGTTATGTATTTTTTCACAACAGTGAAGCAACCAATACAATACCTTGGATCCAGTTCCTTTAAAACTTGTCCCTAGCCTTGCGAGAGGCCTGTTTTTCTCTTCCAAACATACATACAATCCCAGGATTATGCTGCAAACCGTAGTGGTTTGATTTGGACCAAAGTCTGTTAAGGATGGGTTGCCTCAGACCTAAGGGGCGAGACAGCCTTCTGTCAAGTTTTGGGCTGATTATGTCTATAGAACGAGATTCTGTTTTTAAAAGATTTCAACTGAGTGGCAAGTGCTAAAAAGCCAAAACTGTCTAGTTTTCATTAACCTTGCTCAAACTTGAAATTTTCAGTCTCAAACTTGCTTTCATACTGACGCAAAATATGAGGTTCCAGGAGATGAGAACTATAGTTCGTAGTTGCTGCAAGTTGTTGCCAACTAGACTTGTATAATCTTGTCACAGCGGTCATTCCCATCCCTCGATGTCTAGTGGCGTCACCTAGTCCACTTACCCTGAAAGGTGTCTGGCTGATTTTAAGAGTCACAGCTGGGAGTAACAGTCTCACATCCTTTGTGCAACATTCATTCTGAAGTCCTTCCCTTTTCTGAAGGCCTTCATCTCCTCTAGGTTTTTAAAACCTGTCACTGGAAGAGTGAAGGACTGAATGAAGACAGAGTACTTTGGCATCTTTCAATTTTGCCCTTTGAGTTTCTCCATCTTCATCCATGTATACATTTGTCTGTGGAGTTCTAATGTCTCTCTCTGCCAGGAAAGAGAGATCTATATTGTTGTTTACTTGTTCATTTCTTACTTAGCCTGGACCACATTACCTAAGGTTTGGCTCCCAGGCAAGTGAGTGGCAGCATTATAAATTAAATTGTTTCTGAATGGAGATCATTTGTACACAGGATCATGAATTATTTCAGTGTTTTTAAAATGTTACCATACACACCTGAATGCAGTTAAGGCTAGCAGCCAAAATACCCACCCCCAAGTTTGCTTTTGGTCAGGTAATGAATAAACTAATGCATTACATGACTGCTAATGAAATACAAGAATACATATTTTTGTAAATCTTTGTTTGTTTCGTGTGACTTTGATATATTCTGTTTTCCATACAAAATTATCAACATAAAGTGAATTTGCTAAAACTCTTTTGAACAATGGGATTTAAACAAAGAGGATATTCCATCACTACTGATACCCTTGTTAATTATTTGTGTTATAAACAATTTAACGTGTATAGTTCTATTTTGTTCAATGGTTTATTCATTGTAAGACATGTGTAGATGGAAAGATCTTCCTACAAAGGCAGATTGAGAAGTTAATATGTACCACTTATATTTGATCTGATTTGCTTATGGTTATTTTTTATGTCTGTAGTGTTCTACATAAGACACTTTGATTTTTAATAATTTGAATGCATTTCTATTTAATAGTACAGGTATCCAACAATAATTGAGGACTTGAGCAACTTCAGCTGTCCATGTGCTTAGTAAGATGCTGGGTGGCAAGAATCTTTGGTTAATGGCATCTAAAATTAGGCCAAACTAGATGTTTTCTGAAACTGTGTCTTTATATAAGCAACATTAGCCATGTCCAGACTCCATACCTTATTCACCTCTCCATTTCTCTTCATTTCCTACTTCCAACTAGAATTTCCCTTCTGTGGAGACAAACACTGTGATTTGGTTTCTTGTGGGTTCACAGCTTCTCTGCCATCTTTCTTTGTTTTGGTTTAAAAGCTAAATTATTTCACTTGTCAGGGTTTTTCTACCTGAAAGTACTGTTATATTATATAAACGTGCTGAAACTGTCTGGTAACCTCAATGTTTTGACGACAACAGCATCAGAAATGCAGAATAAATAGTCATCTATAAATGTACAACAAGAATCATTTATATCTGAAATTATCCAAACTTGGGTCATAATGAAGTTGTGTAATATTTAATGAGTTAATAAATACCTCGGCATCTGATAATTCTAGAAATTAGTACAACCCATTCTACTTTGACACAGTAGTGTCACTGTTAACCTTATAATGTTCACTGTCCAATTGTTTCAAATTATAAGCCTTATTGAAGTTACCAGTTATTATCATTATACTACAAAGGTATTAAAATCCCAGTTGCATCCTTTTAACTTTTAATGTTGTGGATTGAGCCCAGGGTTTTATGGATGCTAAATACATATTCTACCACTGAACTCCAGACTTTTTGGACAAAACTTTTTATTTTAATATAAGATCTGATGAATTGCACAGACTTAACTTAAACTTGAAATCTTCCCGCTTCAGCCTCCTGACCAGCAGAGATTGCAGATCTGAGCCAAGGTGCCCAGCTGCCATCTACATTCTAAATGATGGTGAACTGGGTTAACAACACAATCCCTGTTGTTTAATAGCTGAACAAGCAGGGAGTCAACAACTATTTAAAATCATGCAGTCAACTGATTGGCCATCAAAACTGTGGCAATGTAGGTAAAAAGCTAACTATTTTTCTTTCTCAGAAATTTTACGGCCAGGCGGTGGTGGCGCACACCTTTAATCCCAACACTTGGGAGGCAGAGGCAGATGGATCTCTGTGATTTCGAGGCCAGCCTGGGCTACAAGAGCTAGTTCCAGGACAGACTCCAAAGCTACAGGGAAACCCTGTCTCGATAAACCAAAAAAAAAGAAAGAAAAGAAAAGAAAAAGGAAATTTTACATAAATCATGAGGGGTCATAACAGGGTAATAAAGATGAAAATTTTCCAACTGAATTATTCCTTAACCTCTTGATCTGAGACAAAAGCCTGGTAGCTTTAAAAAAAAAGGCTTTGCAGGACTTTTCTCCTGTTGTTTGCTTCCAGATGATGAACTGTCTACAGTTCAAGAATGATCAGGACATATTTACATACAGTTGTGGGCCAATTGCCATCTTGTCTTTCTTCAAACTGACTAACTCTAGGGGAAGAAAATTCTTCAGATACTTTTAAACCCAGCTCTGGAGAAGAGACTGGAGTTTTGGGCTACCAAAAACTGAGTGTCTTCTTCTTTCTGTGTCTGCAGCATGTAGAATGCTTTACTTCAGCTGCTAACACACACACACGCACGCACACACACACACACACACACACACACACACAGGAGGGGGTATGGATGTGCATAACCATTAATGAAAAAACTGACCATGAATTTGAAAGAGAGAATGGAAGTGTATTTGGGAGGGCTTAGAGAGATGAAAGAGAAGGAAAGAGAAAAGACAAGAAAAGAGGAGAAGAGAAGAGGCCAGTAGATATTTTGGAGAACACATGATAAGATTATGCATCATGTTACTCATTTTTAAAATTTCAAAATAATTTGAAATAATTGTATACAGTGTTGGATGTTGCTGGTTTTACAAATGAAAGACTCAAATTCTGAAGATGTTAAGTTCCTGGTATTTGTATATGGTCATAAAGTACCATTTCATATTTGTTAAAGAGTTGTAATACTCATAACTTTTATAACCTGTACTCTCAATTGCCAAATCCCATATCACACATCTCCACTTGAAGATCTCAAGGATTCTACAGCCCATCCTGAGTATATATTTAGTCCTAAGTGAAGTAGCTGAATGTAGGTCAGTAAATCTAGATAATTTTGCTGTAAGTCAGTTTTGGCCACAGTGAATGTCATTTGTTATTAAATGTATAAAAACTAAGGAAAAGTTATAACCTCTTTTTCAGAATGAGAGAACAGCTTCATCTGCAGGCTTTCTTACAAGTTGTGGTCTTTTTAAAATTTCATAACCTTTAATTCCTGAAAAAATTCTTGCTAAATCCTCTTCTAATTAGGTAGGCTCAACTCTTGTAGTCTTAAAAAATTCTAATAGGCTTACTTTGCAATACTTTGCTCTAGGCCTGCTTGTCCACAGAGGATTACATATTTTCTGATGCATTCCTTCAACTAAGAAAAGAATTTTATGTGATCTGAAAATAAAGTATGAAATGTGGAAGAATCTCGTACCTGAAGAACACAAGATTAAATTGAATTTGTGCTTTCTAATTATGTCTGTGAAATTTTGTAGCTTATTTCTCACTGAGATATCTCATTGATGCTTCCAGTGGTTTGTCTTTTGTTGAGAAAAATGTGATCAGAAAGTGAAATTCCATAACTCTAGGGAAATACTTAAAATTCAAACATATGAATAAAAGAAAAATGCTTTTGCTATGGGAATCCCTTCAGCCTTTAAGATGCCAGTCCACTTTGGGCATGGTCTCATGCATTATAAATGCAGACAAAAAGCATGCATGAGTCTGTTGGCTGCTGGATTCAGTTCTAGTTCTCAGCACATGCAGAGGACTGTGAGTTTATCTTCAAATAAATAAACCTTTGTTATACTCCATTCCAGGCTATTGTGAAACTCTTTCTTACATACAAATTGTTGCCCAGCTGGTCCTGAGTCCACGCCATTGCCGGGCTTTGTCCAGACCCCTATCTGCAGCCTTCTCCCACCCCACACAGCTGAACAACCCCTCCATAGCTGAACGACCCCTCTGGCACACAGCTGCACACAGTTTGGCTCAGCTGGCTTGCTGCGGTGACTTGGCAATTTCCCACCAGCCTGCTGACTACTCAGAGACTATCTGCAATTATACCAGACAGTAATCCTGAAACTTAACCATTATTTTAGTTTTTACCGGATCCCATAGAAATAACATCTCCCCCATGACAGCTGGAAGTAATTCTAGAAAACAACATCCCCTCTTCCAACAAAGTTTGTCCTCGGGATTAGGGACATATTAGGGTTTGTTATAATTGGTATAGGGTTTGGGGTGGAAATGAAGTAGGCTCTTGAAAAAAACAGGAATGGAGAATAAATGGGATGGGATAATAGGGAGGTTAGTGTGAGCTTACTAGCCTAATAATAATAGTGAGATCACTTATGAGCTAGACAATTTACATTGGTATAGATTCTTGTATATTGATACAGATTCAAGTTGTATTTGTTATATTGAATATTCTCCTATTTCTGCTTAAGATATTTGTGCACCTATGCAAAGTTATTTTGTCATATTGTATGTATGCATTTTTATACCTCTGCTTAAGATTTTTTGTATATTGATTCAATTTAGGATATACTTATATTGCACTATACATTTGTACCTCTGACCAAGATACTTATTTATTGTTTACATTTTGAAGTCATTGTCCTCATTTGCTGCACATTTGTTTAAAGACTGTTTAATTTTTAGCATGAAGCTTTAGTCTTTAAGCTATCTAGGGTATTAAGAATTATAGGTCAGTAGTCATCCATATTTGTCATACTTGTAGTTAGACTAATCAGGTTCTTTAGATGCATAGAGATTGTATTCCACATAAATAGGTAATCTTCAAACACTTCAAAGACTGTAGAATATGGCAAATAAATAACAGGATTCTTTTGACATGAGACATGATTGCTCCTGGCAGTACTAATAATTTATTCCTGAGAGAATGTTGAGCACCAAAAACACTCTAATTAGAGTTTGTTTTCTTCTTGGCAAAACTGGCCTTTGGGAAAATGACTGCCCCTCTCTTGACCACTGACAAAATACAGTGTCCAGACTGGACAAACAGTGTATAAGCAAAAAAGTTTGACAAACCTTGCCAAGACAGGTTAAGATGGTGTTCAAATTTCCCTGCCTCTGAAAACGGTCTATCATATACTCTAGACCTTAGCCAAAGTTGGTTGCCCAAACATTGCAAATGAGATTGTGGGTGAATACCCAGGTAGCCAGTTGTCTCTGTCATTTCTTACACCTTTTGCAAGTTGTTTGATTGCACTTCCTGTTTACTCAAGTAATATTATTTCTTTTCTCAGGTCTTTGATGGAGTTGAAGACTAGGCAGTCACAGTTACTTTTCTCTCATGGATTAGCCAAGCCATTTTTAATATAAGACTTAGACTCCTTAGGATAGGATAACTGTAGAAATATTTAGCATATATTTCTTGTTTGATGTTGTTAATGCTGATTGTTATTCTATTTTTTAATGTATGTTTTGTCTCTTCTTTTCCCTGGACAATACTTGATATGTGTTCTTATTGTGTATAGTTTTGTATTAGCCTTAGAACTCTCTCATTTAAACAAAAGGGGGAGGTGCTGTGGGAACTCCTTCAGCTTTTAAGATACCAGCCCACTTTGGACATGGTCTCCTGCATTATAAATGCAGGCAAAAAGTATGTGTGGGTTTCTTCACTGCTGTATTCAGTTCCAGTTCTGAGCACATGCAGAGGACTGCAGATTGCTATTCTTATTGTGAGTTTGTCCCCAAATAAAAACCCTTTATTATACCCCATTCCAGGATATTGTGGAACTCTTTTGTAAGCCAACTTGCTTTTTTCAAAATGTGTTTCAAGATGTCAAATAATGATTTTATTAGTCATAAAATTTTAGTAAAATGTCCTACAGAATTATGAAGCCCAACGATAAGGATATAAGTGAAGAATAATGTCAAAGAAATAAATGCTAGGGTAGCTTTAAACCCAACCACTAGTCATCAAAAACAGTCATAAGTTATAATGATTTTTATCTTTATGACAATAATAAATTGAAGTTTCACATAAAAATTGCTTTTGGCTATGTTTGGAGCAGTAACCATTCACTAACATAGAGAAAAATAAAGAACACCAAAGTTCTGTTAAGAACATTTTTTTAGAATTTTAATGAATAAAGTAACAGTAATATTAGAAACAATAAATAAAAGAGACAAACCTCTTTATTTGGTAGCTTAATGTACTGGACACACAAGTTTATAAAAGGACAGAAAGGAAACAGAGAATTGGGTAAACAAGCTTATAAAAGAACCATACACATTTCTCAGTAACACGAAATTATATCAATTCATTTGAAATTCCTCTTGTGGCATGAAATTTTGTGACAGGTTGCTATCCTTCTATATTTTCATATGAATAACAGAGGAGGAAAAATAAATATTAAATTGATGTGATTCTCAAATGACTCTGCAATCTAACAACTAAGCTGGAGTTTCATACCATTTGTTTATATAGAAGTTCTTCATCCTCTACTGGCTGACCCACATAATGGGTGAGAAGTTCAAAGCTGATGATGCCAAAGGAGGATGGTTTTCCAATTTCATTTCTTCTTTGAGATGACTCCCAATTTGTACCTCAGACTTACAGTGTTCCTCCTGCTTCTGATTGCCTGGCTCAAAATAGTTTTCTGTTTGTCACAGTTACTGAGGTGTCTACAATTGCCGTTTCTTCCTTTCTAAATGCTAGCAAAAGAGTAAGTGTTCTGGGAAGGAGATAAAACTTTGTTGAACATTATTATAGCTATAGGAACAGTGGCTGACTTGTTGCTTGATGTGAAACATTTGTACAAGACAGGCTTAGGAACCCATTTGCCCACCTGAATTTCAGATTAGTTGCTTACTACTCGAGTCAGGCACAGATCATGTGACATCCTGAAACATGGTGGCACCTTGCCCAGTAGAGCAGTGACTGAGAAGAGACAGGATTTCTAAATATACTTCAGTCATTCTCTTAAGTCCAGGAAACTCTTTCTTTTTATTCAATTAGCAGAGTTGCAGGTCTTATGTTTGTGTTTCTTAGCACAAAGGCTAAGAAATTTAATATCATTATCACTCAAGAGTTTGGTAAAGAGTCAAACCAAAAGGACCTCACACAAATGTCAATAGATAATCTTAAAAAAGGATTTTAAAAGACACAAACTTGACATCTCAGAGACTATACCCATAAAGTCTCATCAACATTGCTGCCTAAACAAGACCTGAACAACAAATTCATGCCAACACCAATGGGCATTCTAACAGGGAAGAGGAAAGTTCCTATGCTCATGGGGCCTCACCTGTAGAAACAGAACTATGGGCAACTGAGAGTGAGAGACAAGATGTACCTCATTAGGCAAGAGTTCTATCCCTAATTGGTTATCTAATACCAAGTGATCAACCCTGAGATTATATCCATATAGATAACATTATACAGACTATATTGTACTTGTGAATTTAAGAATATGTATAGATATATCAACATTTAAAGAAAAGCAAGTTATGAATTTGGGAGACCTACATGGAAGGGGTTCATAATAAATGAAAGGGGAGGGAGAGAAAATGACACAATTATAGCATAGTATAAATAATTTTTTTGCATTTCTTCCACTGTGCAAAAGGCTTAAGTGCAGAATGTTTCATTTTTGTTTCTGCCTGAAAATTACATTTATTAATGCATAAAATAAATATAATCATTGAAGTAACTTATTCAAAAAATTAGTTGTGAAGATTACTTTCATATTTTAATTACATATGTATGTATAGTACGTGTTTACATGTAATGTGTATTCATCTATGTACATATATCCTTCATATACATGTATGTATAAAGATTATATTATACCAGCATTTAACCTGTTTTTATATATTTCATAAATATTACTTAATATCAACAAACAGACCTTTGCAATATTCAAAGTACAATTAATATGGAACTAGTGTACATATTTAAAAATGAAAATGATTAAGAATTTACATGGTGACCAAGTTGTCACTACTTTGAAGAATGATCTAAGCAATGCTATTGTTTATACGTTTTATTCATAGTACAGATTTATTTAAGGAATTAATTGGTTGGAAGAGTCTTCTAAATCTTGGTATATTATATCCTACTTTACAAATATTTTAGTATCAAAACCATTAGTAATCATTATATCAGAGAATTGATGCTCTGATTAATACTGCAAGAGGGTCATATTTTTCAACTAATATCTTAACCAGGCTATTGCCGAGGCATAAAATTATAAACAATTAAATAAGGGTCCTTCTTTCTTCCATATGAGTACAACATTCAGACATCTGTTCATTATCTTTATGTCTGTTTTTCATCATTTAAATGAGGCCTATCATTAATACTGAGTTCCCTCTTCACTGGAGATAGTCTGTCCCACATGTGTGTATCTACTAGTTTAGAACCTGAAGTTATTGCTTCAAAATAGCTTTGAAAGACAACAGTTGTAAAATGCCAAGTGTTCTTATGCTTAACTATAAAATACTTTTTTTAAGTTTCAAAAATTGTTAAGCATCCCGAATTGTTTTTTTTTTTATTACACAAAGAGTTCATGGAAGTAAAATTTTTCACTAGGGGCCAATTATTTTAGTACACATCAGGAAATTTTATTGTAGAAAGATATTAACAGTTAACTTTCCCCGATAGAAGATGACACAGCAAGAGTTATCCATGTAAATATGAAAATGTTTTCTTTCAAGATTTCAAAATGGAAGTAATTTTTCCCAGTATTACTCCTTTTTATTTCTTTTTGCTGTCGTCATCTCAACTTAGTACTTGTTTCTGTGTGGGTAGAATTCTTTTTGGCTCTCAATAATTAACTGGAGAACACCATGTGGCTATTCTCTCTAATGTATAATGCTGATAATTTTATACTCCTAGGGTCACAGCTGCTAGTTGTTTGTAGTCACCACTTGTGGTAGACTGAAATCATTTCATGATTCATCTCCTTTCTTTTTCTTCATATTTGTTCCTCCAATTCTCTTTTGTGGAAGCTGTGCCCCAGCTAATGTGGACATAGTGGTACTGTCCTGATATTTTTCCTGGCTTGATATATGCCCTACTTATTTATTTCTATGCTAGAGATTAAACTACAGCCTCATGTATACCATGCAAGTACCCTACTAACTGAAGTATAAGCTGGTCCCCACAGTATTTTAAAATTATAACTTGGGTTGGGCAAGATGGCTCCGCGGATGAAATTACTTGCTGCCAAGTCCAATGACCTGAGCTTGGTGCTCAGGATATACATGGCGGGGGAGAGAAGTGACACATGGACCTTGTTCTCTGCCTTCTGCATGCCTGTGGTGGTATGTTTACACCTCCTGTAAATAAATGCAGTGAAACATTAGAGCTAAGCCTAACTAAAAGGTTAACTCTTCCAGAAAGCTTTTTTTAAAATCAGTTATTACAATAATTTATGGATTTCCTCAATATCTATTGTAGATTAACACACTCTGTTTTTAGCAATTGTTTTAACAATGAACCCAAATAATTGTACAGTTGTATATATATATATATATATATATATATATATATATATATATATATATATACACACAAACTAATTTACTGTGGTCATCCATATTCAGGAAACTGCTGTATTGTAGCCACTTTGAAATTATCATTTCTGCCTTTTTGGTTGTTTTACTTCCTACATTTGCTTCCCTCATGTGAATGAACAGTTACCATTATATCTTGCATTAAATATATGTATAGCAAGTCTTGTTGAATTCAAAGGAACCACCAGAAAAAAATAAATTGAGATATCATAGTTAGCCTTGAAATTATGACTAGAATTTCCCCTTTAGTATATTGATTTAAGCAATTTAAGCAACAAGTACCAGGGATTTTTTGGGGGGGCAGGTGATATGACTCAGAACAGACCACCATGTCCTTGAACTCACGTTGGCAATAGTCACTGGCTGAGCCAAAGGACGCCAGACTGTACTTTCCCACTCACTGTTCCCACTGAGATTTTGATCTGGAATTTTTTAACCTGAGCCAAGCAGGTAGGGGAACTGACTGCCAACCATCTGATGCTGTGGTGTGTTGAGCCAGGTGCAAACTTGCTTTAAAGGTTAAACCAGCTTTAGTCATTGAACAGGAGCTCTAATGTGTGCCTGGTCTGAAGATGTCTCATTATCTCTAGTACTATCATCTTCATTGTTTAAAGATAGGGGCCACTGAAAAGTTTGATTACCCTTTTGGATGTCTCTGGGAAGAGGGCTGCAGGATTGGATGGCCACCATGTGTTGTTGCAGAAAATAACAGTTGTAGCTCATGTGTACTTTCTACTCAGGATTTAAAATGTAGAGCTGAAATTATTTTAAAAATGACAACAAACTGCCTATGTATTCTGATATTTTTATGTTTCCAAATGTCTGTTCTGTCATAAAAGTAGTAATTCTTTTCATGGTAAATCAAATGGTTCAGTAATCATTTCTTGCAGAATTATAAAACATACATTTATCTCTTTCTAGAACAGTGGTTCTCAACCCTTTGATACAGTAGCTCATAATCTGATCATCCCCAACCATAATATTATTTTAGTTGCTACTTCATAACTGTAATTTTACTACTAGTATGAATTATAATGTAAGCATGTGTTTTCTGATAGTCTTTGGTGACCCCTGTTGACAGGATCATTCGATCCCCAAAGGGGTTGTGATCCACAAGCTGACACAACTGCTCTAGAATATAAAGCCAGCCCAGATATATGGCACTTAGGAAAGTTTGGTGATGATAATTCCATGACAACATAGACAAAAAGCAGACTGATTCAGAGTATGAGAAGATTCAGGTATTTAAGAGCTGGATGGTAAACTTCTAGGACAGCGAGCATGCAACCAACCATTCGTCTCATCTAAGAGTGATTGGGAAGTTGCAGTGAAGGAGGAAACTTAACTAAATATTTTTAAAGTACTATCTTCCCAATTATTGCAATCACTCATTTGAATGTAAGAGAAATGATCTTTACGGTCGTCACAAATATCTATGAGGAAAACGCCTGTTTGGTTTCAATAGCCTGCCATTTGAATGGTATTAGGATGAAATCTTATCATGTGATAATGGCTCTTTTATGTTACACGATTTCGCAGATGTTGCAATGAAGAGTTAACATTGATTCAGAGTGTATTTAGCATTCAAGAGTAATGAAAATGGCAATATTTTCTAGTGACAAAATATAAAGTTTGATTTTTTTCCTGATCAACATATCTGGAAATCATACAAGTTTAAATTTATATTTATTTCATTTTAGTATCTGAATATTTTACCTGCATGTATGTCTGATATCTATGGAATTCAGATTAGGGAGTTAGACCTCCTGAAACTAGAGTTATAGATGGTTGAGAGACACAATATGAGTTCTTGAAATCCAGCATGCATCTTTGGAAAGAGCCCCAAGTATTCTTTTTATTATTTATTGATTTGTTTGAGCTATACATTTACTCTACTTCTCCCCCATTCCTCCCTCTCTTCTTCTACCATCTCCTGTGACTCCCACACACCCAATTTACTCAAGAGAACTTGTCTTTTTCTCCTTTCTATGTAGATCCATGTATGTCTCTCTTAGAATCCTCTTTGTTGTCTAGGTTCTCCGGAGTTGTAAACTGTAGGCTGGTTTGTCTTTGCTCTTTGCCTAAAAGCCACTTACGAGTGAGTACATATTATATTTGTCTTTCTGGGTCTGGGTTACTTTACTCGATGTTGTTTATTCTAGATCCATCCATGTGCCTGTAAGTTTCAACTGCTGTGTAGTACTACATTGTGTAAATGTACCACATTTTCTTCACCCATTCTTCAGTTGAGGGGTATCTAGGTTGTTTCCAGGTTCTGGCTACTATGAATAATGCTGCTATAAACATAGTTGAGCACATGTCCTTGTCGCATGATTGAGCATCTTTTGGGTATATACCCAAAAGTGGTATTGTTAGATCTTTAGGTAGATAGTTTCCTAATTTTCTGAGAAATCGCCATACTGATTTCCAAACCAGGTGTACAGTTTGCACTCTCACCAGCAATGGAGGAATGTTCTCCTTACCCCATATCCTCTTCTATATAAACTGTCATCAGTGATTTTGATCTTGGCCATTTGACAGGTGTAATATGGACTCTAAGTTTTTTTGATTTGCATTTCTCTGATGGCTAAGGATGTTGACCATTTCCTTAAGTGTCTTTAGGCCATTTGAGATAGGTTCATCTGTTGAGAAGTCTCTGTTTAGGTCTGTGCTCAATTTTTTAAAATTGAATTATTTGTTCTTTTGATGTCAAGTTTCTTGAGTTCTTTGTATATTTTGGAGATCAGTTCTCTGTCAGATGTGGAGTTGGTGAAGATCTTTTCCCATTGTGTAGGTTGCTGCTTTGTCTTGTTGATCACGTCCTTTGCTTTACAGAAGCTTCTCAGTTTAAGGAGGTATCATTTATTATTTGTTTCTCTCAGTGTTTGTGCTACTTAGGTTATATTTAGGAAGTGGTCTCCTCTGCCAATGCACTCAAATATACTTCCCAATTTCTCTTCTATGAGGTTCAGTGTAGTTGGTTTTATGTTGAGGTCTTTGATCCATTTAGTCTTGAGTTTTGTGTATGGCAATAGAAATGGATCTATTTGCATTCTTCTACATGTTGGTATCCAGTTATGCCAGCACCATTTGTTGAATATGTTTTCTTCTTTTATTTTATATTTTTATCTTCTTTGTCAAAAATCAGGTCTTCATGGGTATGTGGATTGATATCTGGGTCTTTGATTCAATTCCATTGGTTTTCCTCTCTGTTTTTATGCTAATACCAGGCTGTTTTCATTATTGTAGCTCTGTAGTAGAGCTTGAAGTCAGGGATGGTGATGCCTTCAGAAGTTTCTTTATTGTTCAGGATTGTTTTGGCTATCCTGTGTTTTTTGCTTTTCCATATGAAGCTGAATATTTTTCTTTTGAAGTCTGTGAAGAATTTTGATAGGATTTTGATGGGTATTTCATTGAATCTCTAGATTCCTTTTGGTAAGGCGGAGCAAGTATTCTTAATGATTGAGCTGTCCCTCTATAAAATTTTGACTTCTATGTTGAAACCAGAACACTAGAATAAAGATAAGAACTAGATTCCTTCTTTTTCACTTGCTCTTGTATCTTTCTCCTTTGTTGTTCATTAACAAACTAAGAGAAAGCCACCTCCGCTTTAAAGAGTGCTAATAAAATGGTGCTCTAGCTTAGAGAGCACATACTTGCTCAGTATCTAAACTGAATCATATGTAATAGGCAATCAATGCTCTTTGTTTTGATAATGAGTACTCAGAGATCCTGTTAAGTGTGATGAGCTCTGTACTGAAGAGTAGATTGTTGCTCTCAGGAACTTAAATCATTTATGTTATGAATGATTTCACTGTTGAACATTTATCTAATAGGTATTGTATGCCAGATAAGTCTCCCAGGTTCTAGAGAAACAAAGACGGTAAATTCTGCATCCTTCCCTCTCAGAAGTCACAGAAGCTATCAGTTTTCTTAATAAGGAAGTGTGCATAAAGAAACTCAAACTGAAGAATAAAGCTGAAGTTTAGAGAACATTTAATGTGTTCATTTAAAAGAGACAATGGAATACATTTCTTGTATACATTTTTCTATTGCTTTAAAAAGGTCACATATGTTCATAATGCCTGGCCTGAAAAGGAATTTTCTATACTGATTTTATGATAACAAGTACGAGGAGCTGAAAGAACCTGGGAGGGGCACTTGATTCATGGGGCACATAGAGTGGAGTAATTGTTTCGTGGACTACCCTTCAGGATTGACAAAGCTGAGGGAGACTCACTGACACTGAAAAGAAATCTCCATATATAAGACAAAATGTCCTATGACTTCAACCTGGGGACTATCTGTCCCATGAAATAGCAGCTTCCCTGCCCATTTACAGGTCGCCACTCTTTCAATAACAGAGTATCTAAAAGGTCAGTTGCTCATGTGGTGAATCAGTGCACTGAAAACAGCTATGTCAGGAAAGCCAGAGAAAGCTGACCGCCAGAGGGTAAGTTTTAGCTAAGTGACAAATCAATTTCGTGCTTTGACTCTACATCAGAGCAGATACTTCTCTTCAATTCCAGAAGGTTCAAGATCCTCAGAATCATGCACCTTCTATATACAGCTTAAAAATCGAGAGTCTCTGGTTATAAGAAAAAAATATAGTTTCAACTTTAAAAGAAGAAACCAGGAAGACTCTTTGCAGGAAAAAGAAAGAGTACCACCAGAAAGTTGGAGAAAGGATGGGAGATGGCAGTGGCGAGCCAGATAAGAGTAAGGTAAATGATATGCATTTATGAAAAGCTTTAATAAAACTCAATACTTTGTATGCTAACTGCAAAAATATAACTCACAGGGAAAAAGGACAGATTCTCTAATCTCTGGCTTCTTTTTCCTACTTAATATTGGCTCTCTATTCCTAGGGTTTATGTTCTCAAAGTAGATGGCATGCAGATTAATAATGGAGCTTTGAAAGAATTAAGTAGAAAGAGCTACAACATCTTCTAATAAACCCTTCCTTATTAACACATTTCCTCACACAGATTGTAGTGTAACTTAAAAGCATTGCAACTTTTTGAAGTTGGTCAAGCCTCAGCAGGATTTTATGTGTGTGTGTGTGTGTGTGTGTGTGTGTGTGTGTGTGTGTGAGATGAGGCTAAACCAACAGTAGTAGAAGTTGTCTTAATCATTTTTCTGTAAGATTTTCTTTACCAGTTTTTCTCTGTATACTCTATGTCAAATCTTGCCTGTATAAGGCTTTGGGTGTGGTAGCTTTTTTTCTGCATTTCATTCTTCCCTTTGTCAAAATTTGGGAGTGCTTTGCTTTCTGTGAACAGACATTATGACTATCACGTAGTATTAGTATTATTCTCAGTTTGCTCATTCACACCCTTTACGTAGGTATGCACACCTCACATCGGGGAACTGACTTTTTTAATTTTAATTTTTAAGCTTCCCAGATCTTCTTTAGCATATTTAAAATTTGTATGCTAACTAAAGAGGAAGAGTGGAAACGCGCTGCTTGAGTGCCTTGGAATGTAATAAACTTTAAATTCTTTAAAGGAGATGTAGGTTCAATTTCTGCTCCTACTCTAATGTATTACCTAACATGGGCAAGAGCCCATCATTCTCTGTGTTTTAGTATTTTGCCTATAAAAACGCTTGCTTCTTTCTGTGCCATTGTTTAGTAATGGTGGGCAGATTAAATTCTATGTCAATTCAGATCAAGATGATGTGAGGCAAGTACCTCTCATTAAGGAACAGCATTTCATGGTTCTCAATGCGGGGTGCCCATCACAAGCATCCACATTTACAAAGCGGATGTTCAAGGCCCACACCGGGTGCTCTAATTCTAGCACATTTGTAAGCACCCATTTGTAACAGTGAAAACCTTTTATGGCTTATTTTTCTGGGTAAGAGTAGTAAGGAACATGGAAAAGCTTTAAAAAGTAAGAACCAGAACACACGTTTTTTAGGTGAACAAATGATATAAACGTAGATAAAATCCTGTCTTTAATCTGTAGTTTCTTTTTATTATGCAGTGGATAAGCTATATTTCTAAGACAAGAATTCCAGGTGCAATGGAATCTTACGTCAAGTGAATTAATGAAAAGAATGGCCCTTCTTGAGATACAGCAACCCTACACCAGATGTGCCAATGGCACCCCAGTGTCCCTGTCTGATTCAAGACTGGAGGAGACGCTCAGCAGTGCCTAGATGGCCTGCAAGCTTGAGTAGCAGCCAACCCAGCTCCTCTCCACACTTCTTAGCAAAGTTATTAGGAGCATCTCAAAGTCCAAACTTGAGAATAAAGTCGTGGTCCTTTGATCTAAGGAGAGTTAGTTTGTAAGTCTTTGACTAAGTACATGTTTCTGTTTAATCTATCAGTGGGCCTTTGGTTCTTGGTTCATCTAAGCTAAAATAATGTCATTAGTGTTTGATGTTTACATCCCAGAGACAGAAACATATGACTCGTTGCATGAATAGCCTCGGATTCGTTGCTAAATTGTAGCTTACTTCTCTGCTAAAATCAACACGAGATGTGAACTGTGAGCCACAATGGAGAGATGGTATAGAGAAGAATATGTAGTGTTTGGTACATGTTTTCAAAAAAATTCTTACACAGTAAGTTTTGTGAAATTTTACGTATAGTACTGTGACTCAAGATGATTTAATTTTTTTTCATTTTTGACATCCACAGGAAACAAAAAAATTTACTAGGCCATATAAATCAGGGTCATTGTAATAAAAAACTTGGGAAATTACAGATGAGCTGATAGTTGTCTAAGCTGTATCTCTTGCTGAGTAGATGGACACAGTAGTTTCTATAACTGCACTGAAGAGAGAAAATGGAACATATAAAGTGTCTGGCAACTGCATAGATAAGCTTATGTTCAAATACATAGAAATGAAAAATGAAAGTCTGTATTGTAAACATGGAGACATGTTCCTATTGTGAATAAGTTCCTGTTTACAAGCTATAGGATAAAATAGTTTTTAACATCAGCATAAAATTAAATAGGTGAAGCCTTGCAGAATGGGTTAGTGCGATAGGTTAGGGCAAAGTATCAATATTTTATATCCTTGATCTCACGAAGCACATCAAGTGTCCTAATATTTATATGCATATAATAGGAAAGTAGAAAGGAAGAATTCTAGGAGTGCAAGACTTAAGCTGGAATAGAAGTGGGAGGATAGGAGAGGGAAGGAGTAGTGAATGGGTGTGAGTAACAAAGGATGCATGAAAAATGTTTATTAAGAATTAGTATGTTATAAGCTAATTAAAATATGTATTTTTATATAAAAAGAGTTTGAACACAGCTACCCTGCATGCATGGACAATGCTCCCTTGTTAGAAGAGAACAGTTATTGAATCAATATCTTAATGCTAAGTGTGTGATACCTCTTGTGAGCTATTGGTCACTAGAGCCCACAGACTAACACTGGCTATTGCTGTTCCTTTTAATTGCTCATTAGAATGAGATGATAAGACTATATTTTTGAAGATTAATATTTTCTTGTGGTAGAACATAGTAAAATTGAGCTAGATATGCAAACCAATACCTGGGTTTGATGATAGAGGAAGGGGGACCAGGAGCCAAGGATATAGGTTTCCTTACAAGGCTCAGAAAATGTAGCTTCTTCCCTAAAGTCTTCAAAAACCAATGTATCTCATTAACATTAATTCTGATCTAGAGCCGCCAGTGTCAGAATCTGACAACAGAACTGTGAGATGCTACACTTGTGTGCTGTATTTGAGCTGCTAATTTGGTCATGGTCAAAGTAGAAATCAAGTACACTCTTGAATACACATTTAACTTCTTTAGATCTTTCTTCAGATAGCCAATAGTTTTCTTCAAAATGCTTCCTTCATTTCTCAAATATCATTGGCTCAGTGAGTTCTTCCCTTATTACTTTGTCTGAAGTTACAAATTCTTCCATTGCTGTGCCTATGTAGATTATCTGTTTTATTATTTTAACACAAATAAGTTTCTTTTTAAAAGATACATTTTAATGTGTGTGTGTGTGTGTGTGTGTGTGTGTGTGTGTGTGTGTGTGTGTGTCTGCCCAAAGGTGACAGAAGAGGGTGTCAGATTCCACAAAGATTTTTTTAGGTTAAAGTTGGTTCTAAACTATCTGATGTGAGTGTTAGGAACTGAACTTAGGGCCTCTGCAAGAGCAGGAAACACTTTTAATTGCTGAGCTATCTCTAGCATCCAAGACTCCTGGGTTTCTAAGGGTTTCTAATTGGTCAACTTCTTGACTGTGAAAAACGTCATAGAAAAGGAACTTAAAGGAGGCAAAGTTGACTTTGGTTCACAGTATCAGAGATTTTAGTTCATGATCCCTTTAATTCCTCATTTCTTGGTTGTGATGAAACACAACATTGTCATGGGTAGATGAGCAGAAGTAAATTGATCACCTCATAGTTGACAGGGTAACAGATGTGGGGGGAGGAGGAATAGAGACAGAAACAAGGGGAGAAGAAGGTGCTGGAGAAAAGACATGTAATTTTAGTTCGTGCACACATCCTGGTCAACAGAGAGATGGGGAGAAGAAGGTATTAGGAACAGGATATGCCATTCTGGTTCACATGCATCCTGATTCTTTCCCAACTAGGCTTCAACTCCAAATTTTTACATCCTTTCAATAAAGCCATCCGATCATGATTCCATGAATGGATTGACCCATTGATAAAAATAAGATCTTATCACTCTTTAAGCTAGAGACTAAGTTTACTGTACATGAGCTTTTGACTTTCAGGGTACCATTTCCATCTTCAAACGTTCCCAAAATCTTTCACAATCTCAAGATTTTTTAAAAGTCTGAAGTCTTTTCTGAGACTCAGTGCAATCTCTTAACTGTAATTTCCTATAAAATCAAATGGCAAGTTATTTCCAATATACATATATATGACACAGAATATATATTACCATTCCAAAAGGGAAGAAAGGGAGCATAGTAAGGAAATACTGAATCAAAGCAAGACCAAAACCCAGCACAGAAAACTCCAAATTTTGAATTAGGTGAGTCTTGTAATCAACCAATCTTTCCAGCTTTGTTGACTGTAACACACGTATCTCTCCTGGGATGGTTCCATACCCAGTCTAGAGCTATCTGGGGAGATATGTGGAACACTAAAATCTCCAATATCTAGGGATATTCAACAAATCCTAGGCTTCATCCTCACAGCTTCATGTAACACACTCTCCAGGCCTCCATGAAGGGATTTTCCCACCACATATCTAGACTTGTGGCTTCATTTAATTTTGGAGGAAGATTCCACAGCCCCTTTAATTCTGTATCTTTCTTGATATAGCAATAGCTACATGTCCAAAGTTGCCAAATTCTACTGCCTGTGAGACTGGGAACTGCTCACCTTCTTGAAATACATTTGCATAAACTTTGATTGCTATTGCTTTATGAGTGGAGGTGGCCTCTAGCACTTATTCTTCTCACGGGTTGTATGGTTGACTGGGTGGGTTCTTGCCTTGAGCGCAGCACTCCCTTTAATTCATTTTATCTTAATCCTATCCATAAGCTTATTTCTTTGAGCATAAGACTTGGCTCCACCATTAAATTTCCTGATGCTTCTTTCTCCTCAAATTGTGCATTTTTACATTTTTTTTGCTCTGCTTTTTTTTTATTGTAGATCGGCATAAAAATGACCAATAATAACTACTTGCCAATCCACATTAGGATGTCTTGAAATTTCCTCTGATATTAGCCCCAAACTCTTTAATTTAGCCTCTGGCAGATTTTTTTGGACAAGAGCAAAAAACAGTTAACTTCTTTGCCCAAATATAAGAATAGTCCCTAACAATCCTATCTCCTCTGAGGCCTCTTGAGCTGGTCCTCTATAGTCTACATTTCCCTCAGCAAAACTTTCTTCTGTGCATCTACTATTATGTCCCATTCATTCCCACTTATAGCAATCAACGGCTCTCCTAATCCAAAGTCTCAAACTCCACATTCCATCAACAAGCAGCTGATCAGTTTTATTACAGCAACATGCCCCTCCCTGGTACCAACTTTTGTCTTAGTTATTGTTCTATTGTTGTGATGAAACACAATGACCAAGGCAACCTACATAATAGAACACTGAATTCAGGGCTTGCTTATAGCTTCAGAAGTTCTGATTATAATCATCAGGGTGGGATGGATGGTAGAAAGAATGTACATCCTGATCTTTAGGCTGAGAAAGAGAATAGAAAGAGGAGAGAGAGATAAGAGAGAGAAGGTCTAGGAAGTGCTTCACTTTGTAAATGTGGCAAAAATGCCACACTTTGTAATCCTTTCTAAACACTTCCACTAACCAAGCAATCAAATATATGAGCCTATGGGGGCTATTCTTATTGAAAGCACCACAGACATATACATATGTTGGTCAGTCATGGCATAGAACTCTCCCACAAACTATTTGTATTTAGTATGAGCTATCAAACCACATGAGTCTGGAGGAAATATTGATGCCTAAAGAAGCATAAAAAATACAGCATGGCTTAACTTAGATAGCAAAAATAGAGTAAGGGAGAGTGGGGGATGGAAAACCAAGTTAAGAAGGGGGTAAGATGTGTGAGTGTGTGTATTCACATTTATATGTATGTGTGTATGCCTATATTCCATGATATATAGGTGTTACCTGCTCAGTCTGTATGTTATCTGTGTGTTTGTTTCCAGTGTAAACCACAGAATGGCTCTCAGTGGGGGAAGTGATCACAGCATTTTTTTATCTTTAGAGATCAGTTTATGTGTACTAAAGCACCATTCTGCCAAGTCCCATGGAAAAAGGGTTATTCCAGGTATCGCAGAGAGTTTCAATCCAAGCACAGCATCATGTAGTTTGCTATCATATTTCCAAGTAAGATGCTTGAGCAAACATTTTCCATGATGAATTCCAGACCCTTGCTTGAAATACTGTTTTCATACTGTTTTCCAGTCATTTGACTCTAAGCACTGAAAGTTTTAAGTCATCAGTATTTGAAGGAGCAGAGAGGCCAGGAAAAGCATGAATACCATAGAATGCAGTCTTTAGTTTCACTTTGTTCAAAGAAATTCTCATTGCATAACTGCCTTGAGATGAAAGAGAATGGTTCTTCCTACTCCTCTCCATTCTCTTCCCAAGGAGAAGGAAAGTTATTCTCAAAGCAGTAATGACAAAGCATTTTACAATAGATGAGTTCCTAAACATCTTCACTACGATGATAGTAAATATTCAGAATCTGCCATTTAGATGAAATAACTCACTAAAATTTTGAACAATATTCGTCTTCTATAGAAAATAGTCTTAAAATAGTACATAACCCCAAAGAAGAAAGTGAGTAGGGTGGATTTTTTTGTTTGTGTCTGTCCTTCTGCCTCTTTCTCCCCCACCCCCCCTCAAATGTAGATAGAAAACCAGGGTTCTTCTCTATAATAGAAAATAATAGGTACATTCTCAGCAACCTTATAACATTATACTTGCCAAGATCATGAAAGTTCTAGCTGTTATGGGAGACAGTACAAAAGGTTATCTAGACCACGTCTGAGAATCAGCAAAATTATAACATATTCTATACCAAAATTTGTATTGTAGGCAAGATTTCATAGGGTGGGGAAAGAATAAAAAAATTTCACACAAATATACAAAAATAGAGTCAAAACATAATATTTTAAATTCTGTAATTAAGTCATTTAGGATGTCTCAAATGCAGAGCACAGCAAAGATCAAAGATCTAGAAAGTGAAGGATGGAGAATGAGGGGAATTTTTTACTTTGTTATGCATTATGTAGTATTTAAAGTAATAGTTTTAAAACGGGTAAGATATTGCCATCATTTTTGATGTTACTACTCCTTGAAACAGTGTGAAGAATATTGCAATTGAGAGCAAAGCAGAAAGCTTCAATAGGATTTATTTAAAAGCAAAAGGTTCAACACTATAAGAAGTCCTAATGTGTCGTACTTTATATTAGCTGTATTACTCTCCCATGTTTTCATTTTTGCAGTTTTATATTGTAGAGGAATGTTGGAACTTCTTACACCAGTATAACTTTTCCATAATCACATCTTACATCTTATATGGCAGTATCCAAATTAGAGGAAACAAAGGCTGGGCAATCAAATATAAATTTGTTACATTTTTTTAGTAGGATAAAGATTTTAAAAGTAGAAGTGAGAGCTCTAAGTTTGATCTGGGAGAATACTAAGTGTTCATCAGAAGTTACTTCAGAGCCCTGTGGATGTGTGCTAGGTCACTCAGTTCATGAAGAAGGAGTGGGCTTTTCTTTAATGTCCAGAAACAGAAACTGAAGATGGAAAAATATTCTGATCCTTTTTTTGAAATCTTTAATTTTATTTCCTTCCTGGTCTTATTGAAGCTGATCTAAAAATTTCATCAACAATTTTATTATCCTCTGAACTTTTCCATTTTGTCTCATACTTTGATTTTTATAATAGGCATGATTTTATACCTTAGAGCAAAAAATGTATATTTTCTTCTATGTTCATGAATAAGAAAATCAATCATTCATATATTTATATAGATATTATATCACTCGATGGACTGAGAACACTAATTTTATTTAAAAATTTAAATTAAAATATAACTACATTGCTTTCTCTTTTCTATTTCCTCCCTCCACTCCCTACCATGCCATCTTCCCTCCCTCTCAAACTAATGGCCTCTATGTCTTTGATTTTTATTGTTGCTTATTGTGGGATATTTATATACCGTGTGAAGGTCTATTGCTGTGATTTGTGTAATTCAAAGCTGAACAGCCAGTAGCTAGGCAGGAGGTAGAGGCGGGATTCTGGAGACAGAGAGAACTCTTGGAAGAAAAAAGGCACAGTAGCCATCCAGATGTAGAGGAAGCAGCGTGAGCAGTATGGAGAGATGAGATAACAAGCCACATGAAAGAATGTAGATTAAAATAAATGGGTTAAAAAGTTATACGAGCTAGGTGACAAACCTAAGCTAAGGTTGAGATTTCATAACCAATAAGTCTCTGTATCATTATTTGGAAGGTGGTAGTACAGAGAAAGACTCATGAGAGCTATTTTTATAATTGTGTCTCTAATTGTGAGTTCTATATTTCCTTGTTCTGATTTAGAATGTCTACTGACACTATCATTGGTAAGGTCTTGTTTAGTTAGGTGTATGGTTAGGGGCTCATGAATGTACCTTCCTTGTCCTTTCTGGAAGACATAGTCTCACAGCATTTTTCTAGTCTACTCACATTTATAATCTTTCTTCTTTCTCTTCTGCAGTTCTGATCCTCTAGAGAACCTTGACTAATATAGTGCCTTAAATGATTTATACCAGCTGGACTGGTAATGCTCCTGAGACTATCTAACAAAAAGTCTAGTAGAATGCATGAAAACCTTTTAGAGGGGTTCACTAGGGTAGTCCAAGAGGCTCATAAAACAATATTGATTATTGATGTTGACCTTGGTTGTTTTTTTTTTTTTTTCAGAAGCTGAAGGTAAGTCCCTATTGCTGAAATACCACATTCTTTGGACAGAAGACATGAAAAATTTGAACTAATGTAAACTGAAAGCCTTTTCCCTGTGGTCTAGCATTTATAGTGCCAAAAAGTACTATGTAAATCACCAAGATAGAAAGGGGATTAATAGTACTACCCATTTCTGACACGATGAATTATAACATCAACTAGCCTCGCAAGATATACCTCAAGGTGCAATAGTGGTATTCAAATCTTAGTAGGAACCAAGAAATTATAGAAACATCACCCTTTATAATAGCTCCAAATATAAAATATCTTGGGTTAACTCTACCCAAACAAATGAAAGACCTGTATGTCAAGAACTTTGAGTATCTAAAGAAAGAAATTGAAAAAGATATCAGAAAATGGAAAGATCTCCCATGCTCTTGGATAGGTAGGATCAACATAATAAAAATGGCAGTCTTACCAGAAACAATCTACAGATTCAGTGCAATCTCCATCAAAAACCCATCACAATTTTTCACAGACCTTGAAAGAACATAGTAAGTACGACAAATGGACAGTTTACAGGACAGGAAAAGATCTTCACCAACCCCACATCTGACAGAGGGCTGACCTCCAAATATAAAAAGAACCCAAGAAACTAGACATCAAAATACAAAGGAATCCATTCAAAACATGTGGTACAGAGCTAAACAGAGAATTCTCAGCAGACGAAGCTCAAATGGCCAAAAGACATTTAGGGAATTGCTCAACATCCTTAATCTTCAGGGAAATGCAAATCAAAAGAACTCTGAGATACCATCTTACATTATGCTGCCATAATGGTTTAAGGTCAAAAATACTATGGACAGCTTATGTTGGAGAGGACATGAAGTCTAGGGAACACTCCTCCACTGTTGGTGGGAGTACAAATGTGTATAGACACTTCTGAAATCAGTATGGTGTTTTCTCAAAAAGCTGGGAATCAACCTACCTCACTACCCAGTGATGTTACTCTTGGGCATATTCTCAAAGGATACTCAATCATACCAGAAGGACACTTGTTCAACAATGTTTTATAGCAGCGTTATACATAATAGCCAGAACCTGGAAAAAACCTAGATGCCTCAACTACAGAATGCATAAAGAAATGTTTCATTTATGCAATGGAGTATTACTCAGCTATAAAAAACAATGACATCATGAAATTTGCAGTCAAATCTTGAGTGAGGTAACCCACAGTCAGAAAGACAAACACACTGAGTACTCACATATAGATGGGTATTTGATAGTATAATGATAACAACACCCCCTCCCAAATCCTTATTGCTTAACAATAGTAACCAAAGAGGGGAAATATAACATGGGTGTGAAAACCTCCAGCCATAGGAGGGTGTGTTTCTTGGATACAGTCGAAGGTTAAATCCTGTTTTTGAACCCACTGTTAATCCATATCTTTTTTTTTGGTGGGGTGGGGCAAGATTGGGACCCTTGATATTGAGAGCGACTGATGAGAAATATCAATTCCTATTATTCTGTTGTGGTGGTGTTCTCATCCCTCTTTTGATTTTCTGGTTTGAGATTAATTATTCCTTGTGCTTTCTTGGTTATGATTAATGACTTCCAGTTAAAATTTTCTTTCTGATGCCTTCTGTAGGGCTAGATTTTATCCAGATGTTGCTCAAATTTTGTTTTTATTGTGGGAGATGTTTCTTCTTTACCATTTATTGTTATTGAAACTTATGTTGGGTATAGAAGTCTGGACTGACATCTATGTTGTCTTAGAGTTTATAGTATGTCCAGGCTCTTCTGACTTTTAATTCCTTCATCGAAAATTCAGGTATAATTCTAATAGCTCTGACCTAATTTGTAATCGGTATTTTTCTCTTGCAATATTCTTTCTTTATTCTGTATATTTAGTGTTTTGAATATTTCTTTTCTGGTTCAGTATATTTGGTGTTCTGTCTGAACAGTGTACATTAATTGGTACCTCTTTTGGGTTAGAGAAATTTTCTTCTATGAATTTTTGAAAATATTTTATGTACCTTTGACTTGGCTTTTTTCTCTTTCCCCTATACATGTTATTCTTAGATTTGGTCTTTTTGTAGTGTCCAAGAATTCCTGGATGTTTTGTGCCTAGATTTTTTTTAGATTTGACATTTTCTCTGGCTGACATACCTATTTCTTCTTTCTTGTTTTCAATACCTAAGATTCTCTTCTTACTCTTGTATTCTCTTGGTGAGGTGTATTTCTGTGGTTTGTCTTTGAGATCCTAATTTTTCACATCCAGTTTTTACCTCAGTTTTGGGTTCTCTTTAGTGATTCCATTTCCACTTTCACATTTTGAACAATGTTCTTCATTTCATTCCATTGTTTGTGTTTCTATTGATTTAATTAGTGGATTTATTCATTTCATCTTTAAGGTGCTTGGACATATTCAAAATAGCTATTTGGGAGTTCTTGTCTTTTGCTTCAGGTATATTGTATTTCTCAGGGCCTATTGTAGTAAGTTTGCTGGCTCTGGAAGAGAATTTTCTGTCTTGGGTGCTAATGATTGTGCTTTTGTTCTGGTGTCTAGGTACTTAGTTTGGGAATGATTATGATTCTAGATGATATATGATCTTGTCTCTGTTGGGTAGATTTTTTTGATTCCTTGATTTTTGTTCTCCTGTCTTTATCTTAAGAACATATAGTAGCTGTGAATTTCCTGGTAGGGCATACTTCTGAGTACCTGCCAAGTGTTGCCCCTGGAGTTCTTGAGTAAATGTGTTTCTGAGTATTGGTGGTTGA
Organism: Ondatra zibethicus; assembly: GCA_004026605.1. Taxonomy (NCBI): domain Eukaryota; kingdom Metazoa; phylum Chordata; class Mammalia; order Rodentia; family Cricetidae; genus Ondatra; species Ondatra zibethicus. The sequence goes on from PVIU01006331.1 coordinate 83,283, forward strand.
CAGGAGGAGTAAGGATGGGCTTATAAGCAGGGGGTGAAACTGTACACAGGAAGGAAGGAAGAAGGGTATGCCAGGAGGATCTATGGAGTCACTATGGAATGGAGAACAAGACGAAAGACAAGCCCCTGTACATGATCTGCTGCAGGGCTGGGGATGAGAATGGGTAATGGGAATTGAAGGATAGGAAGGAGAGTGAAGACCACACACCATTTTCCAGGCAGAGCCACATTGTCATTTTTTAACTGTAACATCTACTTTAAAAACTGTAGAAATCTATGGAAATTCTTTGTATTATTTATCATAAGCATAACATAATACTGAATTTTCAGCACATGAAATACAGTACTGGGAATGAAGAGATCTATGGTGAATATGGTTCATCTGAGGATGATGTGGTAGAAGGCAATCAGAGATTATATTTTATACTCCCAAGCTGTATTTAGTGGAGAAGTTGATGGGATGACGTTGAGTGTCCAGCTGTGCACTGGCACAGTTTATACATTCCATTCATCAGAAAAATATCCAATTGCTTTGCAATCTGTTTCTTGGCTCCTGCCACCACCTTTTATTCCAACCGTGCTATTGATTTCATTTCCTTGGTATTTCTACTTTCCTGTTTAGCTTATCTTAGTTAGAGCTATGCTTTTAATGGCTATTGTCTGGTGTTAATTTTAATGCTAAAAAACCACTGATTTGACAAATTGATAAAACACTCTCATATTTGAAAGAATCTTGATGGATGTCACAATGATAATTTCCTTCAGTTTTATCACTGACTTCTGTCTTTTATGATTCCTATTCATTCTCCTTTTTATTATATGCATTTAATACAAACTCATTTGTAAACAAACAAGTTGGGTCTTGAATTATATATAAAGATAGATAAAGAGCTTATGGGATGTAAAGTTGAAATCTATCCCTGGACATTTTATATAGTGATCTAAAGTAGAAGGTGGTACAGTTTTCAGTTTGTATAACAATTATATAGTGTTTTCTAAAGGAGACAGTAACTGGAAGTCACATACTGACCAATACTAGGGAAAAGGAGTTAGTACTGCACTGAACCTTATTTCTTGGTTTTTTATAAAATTATAGATCTTTAGTCATGGGTGATTCCACTTTTGTAAGGTTCAGTGACATTGGCAGCATTCATTATATACAGTAATTCCATGGCAACAGAAACTTGCCTATGTATAATAAATCTTAATGAATATTAATAAATCATCAACTATATTAAAGTCAGTTCTGTCCTTTGTATTCAAGGAATTGATCCATTTAACTAGTAAGTTGAACATTTTATTTCAATTATTTTTCAAGTTAAAATAAGAGCAAGTATTTAAAAAATGATTGCTCACAACTAGAAAAATGGACAATTGGAATATCAGAACTTCCCAACATTTGTTGTAGGAATTAAGTCTATCTTTGTTAAATAAGTAAATTCTGACAAGAGAGAGTTAAATACCTATGCTTATGGGATGAAATTCCAAGTTAGAACAACAGTTTGTAAGATGAGGAAACAAAGAATTGAAAAATTTGATTATACTTCCTGAGAACTATGAAATAAAATATCATATATACAGACATTTTATAAGTAAAGACTGAGAGTGGCCCTGAAAAAAAGATTATCAAGCACATATTTGATATGTATTATCTTCAATGGGAGAATCAAATGAGAATATGGATGAGACAGAAAGCGTAGATCCCATAATGCAGAGAAAGGGACAACCCCAGAAGATAAGGAATTATAATTATGCTTTAGTTGTTCAGGGAATAGTGAATAGTGGGTCCTGCAGATACGTTTAGATTTGAAACTTCATTTCATAAGGACTTGGCAAAAGTTAATATTATTAATTAATACAGTAACACATTATTGTTCTTATTGTGTGCTAGGCTTACCCTAACCAGAAAATATTATATACACAGTCAAGGCTCACAACTATTAATATATTTGCTCATATTGCAATCCTCAATATAAAGAATAAAATAATTATGATGCAACAAGCACACACAGGTAGTAACAGCTGGCCATGTGCTCTAGCTACAGCATTGGTAGTTTATTTTACAGTTTTGGCTAAACTAGTTGACTCGTCATCCTGATGAAGAAAGGGGTGTATATTACAAGTAATATTTAACTATTAAACTCATTTTTCTCTTTCACACTTTAAAAGTAAAATGAAGAAATAATCTAGAGATAACATTTTACGTTTTTGTGTAAACATCCAAGATAAGTTAATTGAATTTTTTTTTTCTGAGTTTAAGCTAAGAAATGCATACAAAAGCTCAGTGATGAAATACTAGTTGAAGCTCAACTACTGTCTTCGAGAAAAGAATCTGAATAAGCCATAATGGGCAGAGAATAAACATGGGCTAAAACTTGTCAAAAAAATGTTTAGAGAGCAAAGAAGACCAGTGTGAGACAGATTTTCAAAAAAGAGAACGAAGGAGGAGGACTCAGTGTACTCCAGGTAATATGTATTCTCATGGCACAGGAGAGAAGTTGAAACAATGTCTGCTTCTGCTTGGCTATCATCCATCAGCGATTAAATCATCAGGAGTCACTGAGACCTTCCAGATAGAAGAATCATCTTGTAGACAATAAAACGTAAGACAGAAAACAGAGGATGTGTATTGTAGTACAAGAGAATAAGAATTCAATATTTATTGTAGAATTATGACAGCATGGCTTTGAGCAAGGTAAATGTGATATCATTAAATGTGGATCAGAAAGTGACCCCACCTCCCACAAACTACTTATCTTGTCAATCTATCCATTCACTTGCTCTTTTTTCCTATATTTCTTTGTCAATGTATTATTCTGATTTCTAGGAACACATAAATGGACATTTTAGTTCTTATCCTTAATTTTTACACTATGTGTAGACTATTAACAGAGTATAATATTCATAGAAATAGCAATATGTCTCAATTAAGAAAATTCAACTAAGCTTTTAAAGCTGGTGAAAAAGGAGCTGTCTAGAATTTTGAAATATTTGGCTTTGAGTATGTTGTCTGTTTGATGGCAAAGGCAATAGAACATTCCATCTACGGATATCTTTCAGTAGTCTGTGTGAAACTTTGTAAGAGAATATAAATGACCTGGAACATCAATAATTTAGTAGTCTATGTGAAACTTTGTTAGAGAATTTAAATGACCTGGATCACCAATAATTTAATAGTCTATGTGAAACTTTGTTAGAGAATTTAAATGACCTGGAACACCAATAATATATTGTTTGAAATGTTTTAAAAGTCTATAAATAAGCAGTACATATTTATCACAAACAACATGATGTTTTGAGATATTTATGTACTGTGAAATAGTTAAATCTAACTAATTAACACATATGTACCTCATATACTTAATCATCCTAATGAACACATTGAATATATACCCTCTTATACCACTTGATCATTGTTCTTTAAATTTTTTTCTTTTATTTCTTGAGATTACAATAACATCATTTACCCCTTCTCTTTCCTTTCTGCAAACCATCTCATATATCCCTACTTAGGTCTCTATCAGCTTCATAGTTTCCTTTATTTTTTCATTAATTATTGTTACATATATACATGTACATGTATAAGCACATTTATTTCTCGATATAAAAATACAACCTGCTCAGTCTCTGTCATATACATGTATAATTTATTATATATATTTTTTCTTGCATATATCTTTGCAGGACTGATCATTTGGTATTGGGCATTCCTAGGGAGGAATATTTCTTGCACTCATAATGGCATTTCTTAGTTGTCTATGTTTTCTTGGGTTAGGTTGACACTTCCCGCCTCCAAACTGTGGTGATATTTTGTTTGTGATCTAACAAAGCTTGCCTGAAGATCAGAGTGCAGGGCTAAGTCATTAGTTGGTCATAGAGGCCAGGCAATGGTGGCACTGGGGAGTCAGAGGCAGAAAAATCTCTGTGATTCCAGGCCACCTTGGGTTACACAAAATTGATCCAGTGTAAATGAGAAACAGCCAAGGGGTGATGGCTCACACCTTTTATCCCAGTACTTGGGAGTCACATGTCTTTTATCCCAGCACTAGGAAAGTGGAGACAGGAAGGGATATGGCTGGGCGGAGAAAGGAGTATAAGACTGGAGGAAACAGGAGCAGGTTGTGTTCAGTTTGAGGATTCTTGGAGATAGGATCACCATTTTTGATCTGAGCATTCAGAGGTAAGAACTAGTGGCCGGCTGCTCTCTTGTCTTTCAGCTTTCACCCCCTAATATCTGACTCCAGGTTTTTATTTACTAAGACTAGTTAGGATTGCATGACACCAAGCCATGCCCCCATCCTGTTCATCTTGGAAAAAAACTTTCAAAAACAGGGTCTGGGACATGAACAGATGATTCTCAAGAAGAAAACAGAAAATCGCCCTGAAATTCTTAAGAAATGTTCATCTTCCCTAGCAATTAAGGAAATGAAATTCAAAGAGGCTTTGACATTTTCTCTTACCTCAGTCAGAATAGCAGAAAGCAACCAAACAACAGACAATGAATGTTGAAGGACCTTTACGGAACTCTCGTTAGCAGTCAATGACATTGCAAATGGGTGCAGCTACTGTGCAAATCAGTGTGTAGAATTCTCAAAAAGCTAAAAAGTAATTTTTTAAGACAAAAAATTTTACAATGTACCCAGGAAAGACCTTGACTCGTGATTTTCCTTGTTTGGTCTCCCAGTTCTCAAGGACTGAAGGCATATTCTACTGCCCTTGCACAAAGAACTTCTAAATGCCTAAGAAAATAATAATACTTCTTTGAGATAGTCATGGATAGTAATAAAAAATACTAACAATTCTCAGAGTAAATAAATGTGTTATTTTTCAAAACCTACTTGACAATGAACCTTAATTATATGTAGCATATTAATACGGCTTGTAAAAGAAGGGAAGGTAGAAAGAGAGGAGGGAGGAGAAAGGGAGAGAGGAGGAGAGCTAAAAGAAACTGGATGTCTGGGATGGTGGAAGGACAGAGATAGAAAAGAATAAAAGAGATATCTTGATTGAGGGAGCCATTATGGGGCTAGCAGGAAACCTGGCACTAGAGAAAATCCCAGGAATCCACAAAGATGACCATAGTTAAGACCCTAAGCAGTCGTGGAGAGGGTCCCTGAACTGGCCTTGCCCTGTAGTCAGATTGATGACTACCTTAAATGTCATCATAGAACCTACATCCAGCAACTGATGAAAGCAGATGCAGAGATTCACAATGGAGCACTGGAGTGAGCTCCCAAGGTCCAGTTTAAGAGTGGGAGGAGTGAGAATATAGCAAAGAGATCAAGACCATGATGGAGATACTCACTGAAACAGCTTACATGAGCTAATGGGGGCCTAGTAGCTCTGGCCTGACAGCAAGGGAACCAGAATAGGACAACAGTAGGCCCTCTGAATGTGGGTGACAGTTGTATGGCTGGGGCAGACTGTGAGGCCACTGACAGTGAGACCAGGATTTATCCCTACTGCTTATTCTGGCATTTAGGACATAATTCTCTCTGGAGAGATGTCTTGCTCAGCCTAGATATAGTAGTAGGAACTTGGTCCTGCCTCAAAGGAATATGTGAGCCTTTGTTGACTCGCCATGGGAAGCCTTTCCCTCTCTGAGGAGTGGATGGGTGGTAGTGAGATGGGAGGGAAGGTGGAGGGAGCAGGAGGAGGGGAGGGAGGGAGAACTGGATCTGGCATGTAAAATGATAAAAGATAGGCTTTTTAAATAATTAAAAATAAAACACACACACACACACACACACACACATCCCTAAAATGAGGTCCCCAACTGTGTCCATGGCTATGGTAGTCTATAAATCTATAGCAGGGACAGTGATTGTTTCACTCTGTAGTTGGAAACTGAAAGTTTCAGATATCACATTCTTAAGTTATTCCATTTAAATCTACAAGATACTGTTGATTAATTCCGCTGATACTCCCCACCGTCCCAACTACTAGTGAATAGCACCTGTTTTACCCAAATATATTTAAAATCCTTGAACTAATTTTTTATTGGCTTTTATTGAGCTCTACATTTTTCTCTTCTCCCCTCCCTGCCTCTCCACTCCCCTTCAACCCTCTCCCATGGTCCCCATGCTCCCAATTTACTCAGGAGATCTTGTCTTTTTCTACCACCCATGTTGATTAGATCTATGTATGTCTCTCTTAGGGTCCTCATTGTTGTCTAGGTTCTCTGGAGTTGTGATTTGTGGGCTGGTTTCCTTTGCTTTATGTTTAAAAACCATTTACGAGTGAGTACATGTGATAATTGTCTTTCTGGATCTGGGTCACCTCACTTAAAATGATGTTTTAATTTTTAACTGGCAATGCTGCACTCTTCTTTTAAGTTCTTAAAAGTTTAACTTTGCTCTCAGAGTAAAATCAAACTACGTTTCCTTAAATATAATTTGCAAATGTAACTCATTTCTACTCTCTTAAGACCGGAGAAAGAGGACACTCTAGGGAATGAACCCAGGTCTTAGATTAAGAATTTGATGGTCAGCCATTACTGAGAATGACCTTCACTTTTTACTCTCTCAGCAATGGATGCTGGCGTAGTTGTCATTCTCCATAGCAGAGACAGCATCTTGATAATGGAAATCACCATGGCTCCCCTTGGTCACTGGTCTCGGCCTTGTATTTCAATTGTGCAGTTTCAGTTTTCTTGGGGGCACATCTGGGCCTTCCTCCTGCTTGGTTTCCCCTATTACAGTGACCATTGTCTCCTGACTTCTATTTTGAATACAGTTCTACAATTTTTATTGTCACTTTCAGAATCATGAGATTAATTTGGATTTTGTAAAGTAAAAATCTTTTCCCAATGCACATTTCTAAATTCAGAGCTAAGAATCAGACACTACCAAGTTATCACCTTTCACCTGCATGCCACAATTACTCCATGCCAAGTGACAAGCTCTTTGATGGTGATGATGGTCTCAGCAATGATGTATCCACAGAGTCCACACAATCCCCTCAATATATGCATTCACCAGTATCTCTCTAATTTTAAATACTAACTAAATCAAAAAGGAATAAAGGCAGCTTTACTTTGAAGTATAGGTTTAAGCTACTGTTTCGACAAAGCATGTAGAACTTTATATTTGTAGGTAAATTGTAGTAAAGAGAACCTATTTTGTAAATAATATGTAGAATAATATTGATAAGAGTTGGTAAAAATATATCTGATTGTGGTTGTCATGTAAGTCACGGTGTTAATTAAGTCTCCCCCACCCCAAATATATTTCCTAGCCCCAAATTACATGTAACTGGGTAATTTAAGAAATAAAATCACAGGTAGCAAATTTCATTAAGAATGCATCCTGGAAGCTGAACATCAGAATGAAGGCCCATAACTGCAGGCATTTGGTGGCAGAAACATGAAGATCATGCATTTGAAACTGACCAGATTTAAATACTAAGGCTGTCTTGTAGATGGAAGTTCCTGTCCTGCCTGGTCCTGCAGCCATTCAGTCCCAAAGACACACACAGAGGCTGATATTAATTATAAACTGTTTCACCTATTAGCTCAGGCTTGTTATTAACTACCTCTTACAACTTAGATTAACCCATAATTCTTTAATTCTTGTCTATGCTTAGCTGTGTGGTTTGGTACCTTTTATCAGCAAGACATTCTCATCTTGCTTCCTCAGCATCTGGCTGATGGCCGCATCTCTGTCTTCCTCTTCCCAGAGTTCTCCTAGTCTGGTTGCCCTGCCTATTCTTCTTTCCTGGCTGTTGGTCATTCAATGTTTTACTAAATCAGTACTAGTAACAAATCTTAGTGCATAAGAGCATTATCCCACAGCATTTCCCCATTGTTTGCAAAAGAACCCTGAATCTAATCTCTTTTGTTTATCTTTTTTCCTGATAATTATCCATAACAACTTGTAACCAATACTCTAAACAAAGACAAACATCTATAATCCATTTTTAGGGACCATGGGCATAGTTTTCTATGCTACTTTGGGGGATGCTGATAATCTTATGGCTACCCAAAGAAAGTTTAGAATTATAGTCAAATCCTGACTAGAATATTCTGTGAGACTGCAGGCATCAGATGAGACTGTTTTGGATGTAGAACTCAGAGGAAACAGAGATGCTCTGAAATGATGGATCATCTGGGCCACCTGTTCCCATTGGAGATTTTTCTGGAGGTCTTCCTTGATCAAATATTACTTTTCTTAACCCAGAATGAATCCACATCCTCTTATTTCCTGTAAAAACAAAAACAAAACCACTTCTCCAAAGTGACATATCTTTTAACTTAAATTTTGAAGTCAAGGCATTTTCAAAATATATAGGTTGGATTAATCCAGCAGCATTTATAATTACATGACTTTTAGCAATGCAAACACAACACAATAACATACAGTATCCAGACTCTCTGTATAGTCTCCATTTTTATGTGGCCTTTTTTCTTTCTCTGTTTCTTTTGTTTCAATTTGTATTTGGTTTTTTGAACATGGTTTCTCTGTGTAATTTTTGGCTGTTCTGGGTCCCTCTGTGAAGATGAGGCTTGCCTTGAGCTCGTCAAGATCTGCCTGCCACTGGATTTAAAGCTGTGTGCCAACATGCCCAGCTACTCCATTTCTTTTAAGAACATTCTCTATCTTTTTTCTTTTCTCTCCCATGCCTAAGTATACTTTTAAACACACTGTAAACCATTTAGAGTTTTTTTTAAATGAATCTGTGTTTACTGTATATCTCTATCTTTTTCTGATCACATGAGTTTTTAATCTGCTAAGTGATATGGCTGGGATTAAAGCTGCAAATTTGGCAACTGACTCCACCCCATTCCTCAGTGTTTTGAGAGTCTACCTTTATGGTGGAGGTACTAGTAGGAGCCAGATTTGTTATTATAACTCTGTGGCATTTCTAGGTCCATGTCACTGCCAAGAAGTCTGATTCTAGCTGCTCACATATAAATGTTTGGTGGCGTAACCTCTTAAAAGAGCTGTAAGGTATTTGCCACTAATGTTGAATCAGGAAGCCCCTCTTAAAGGAGTCATGCCTTTGCTCACCTCCAGCAAACAGAGTCCATCTATGACAATACTGCACCATTATGAAAAGCATGTGTTTCAAAAAATGTAACACAACCTTGATGACATTCACATAGCTAACTAATCAGTGACTCTTTGTTGGTTACTTATTTAGAATCACTCTTATCACCAACCATTTCTATTACCAAATTTTCACAATAAATAGCTTCCTAAAATAAAACACAAGACAGCTTTGTTTCCTCGGTATTAAATTTAGATGTTAAGTGTCTCTCTCCTGTTTCAGTATAAACAACACAATCATGCTAACAGTGACCAGGGTGATCTTTGTCTGATGTTCATTCTATGATGCAAATACATAAGTCATAAGCACAACCACAATCTATACCAAGCCCAGACAAGGTACCTGTGAATGATCAGTAAAGTAAGAAATGCAGAAGAATTGGTAAGATTGATACCATCGTACTGAAGGTTCTGGTTTTAAAGCCAGTAGCAGAATCTATGACTTTGGTCTTTTGGAGAGATTGAATTTTAAAAGTCTATAAAAGCATGAGGATTGTGGTGATCAGAGCTAACCTATTGTTTGCAGCTTAGGTATGGGTAGCATGAAGCATTTCACTTGTAAACTAAATTGCAAAACCATTCTAGTGACTCCTGCCTGGAGAGACAGGTTCAGGATGGAGAGTGAAAGGAAATACTTATCCTTTATTCCATAAATCAAGCATTGACCACCTTTACAGACTAAATATGCAATATTATCAACATCATCCAGGTGCAGGGCTCACAACATAATGTTTAGGAATAGTTGTGAGTTAAAACTTCCAGAGATAAAGACAACTGGACTTCTACCACTTACACACACACACACACACACACACACACACACACACACACACACACACAGAAATATACAGAGATCAAGAATGGAAAGAAAATATACAAATCATCAATCTCTAACTGCAAACAATTTGAACAGTATACTGACTGAAAAATTTTAAATGATATGTCAAGATTCAATGGTTAGACATAGACCAGTTAAAGCATGCCTATTTCCTAGTAGTGTTCAAAAGGGAAATAAAGCTAATACTTAGGTTGAAACATAACAAAAATATTTGTAGTTAAGTATATATAAAATGTATACTCAGCTGACAGGAAAGCTACCTCAATCACGAAGATAGTTTCCCAAGGTGAGGCTTCTCCATTACAGCACCGACGTGTTGTCCCTGGTGATTTCTCCAAACGCAAAAATATTGACTGTATAATTTATGGTAGAAGGGGTCTGTGTTCACACTCTCCCCTATAAGAGAGAGAAACAGAGAGAGAGAGAGAGAGAGAAAAGAAGATAAAATTTTCTTAAAGCAGACACAGATAAAGAAAACATAGAAACTGTCTTCTAGACATCACAGAGGAAACAGAGGTACATAGAAAACTACGCGTTCAAGTGTAGGCAATTGGACCAGAAACAATCAAAAAGTGTCACAAAAGAGTATGAAGAAAAGTGAGAGAATTCGGTTACCTATTTAAGTAAGCACATGACTGTAAATGTATTTTACTTGCCTACTAAGAGATGAGCGCATTTAAAAATCACTGTGCTGCATATACAGCACACATGCAAAAGAGGATCACATAACGTTGAAGGAGTAAGGGAATAGAAAATATTCAAATCATATAGTAAACAAAATGAATATGTGCTGATTAAATACACAGTTTGGAAGTAGTGTGAACACACATGTCAATAGGATATGTAATTTTAATAATAAACACAATAAACTATGAAGATAGTGGCTAGTGTTACTGTGAACATGTCATAGGGCAGCATCCATAAATTCTTTCGAGTTTAGATGATTTAATTGTAAAGACAGCCATGAGGGCTTTGAAAGGCATGATATAAATCACTGTGGCATTCCACATGATATGACTATACATCCATACTTTTAGACGTTTAGCTTTAAAATGCACAGAGTCTATTAAAAATCAGACAGACACCTTCAGAGAAAAGCTGTCTGTAAATATTCCAGAAATATACACAAGAAGTAATTTGAGGAGTTGATAAACCTAGGAAAAGGAATTCATTTCTCTCTTCATCAAAATGAAATGAACTTCACTCTCATCAGTTTGGAAAACGTATAAAGTGCAAAACCAAGATAGTTGGCAAAGATGAGAAAAATCCATAAAATGTAATGTAATTTTGTAGAAGAATGAATTGGCATTGTGGAGAATACAATAAATTTATCTTATATGCTATGAAGCAATTACATTTCTAGGAACACATATTAGAGAGGCTTGTAAAAGACAACAATGAAATATGTAAATAAATGCTCACAAACTAATGTTTTATTAGGAAATTATTGGAATTGCTCTGATATGAACAAATCTCACATGTATGATTCCAATATGGATAAAAACTTAAGTAGAGATGCATGAAGCAGGATGCTGTTTACAAAAGCACACAAATTAGTACTATGCTTCATTCTGGGATCCACATATCTTGAAAGTATAAATAAAAGGAAGTAACAGAGCAGAAATTTAGGGAGTTAGTTACTTCTGGGGAATGTAGAGTAGGAAAACCCAAGAGACTTGTACAGAAAGCGTCACTTGCATTGGTAATCCTTTATTTTATTGTTATTAATTACTTTTTGTATTTATGTATGTCTATATGTATGTGTGTATTTATGTATGTGGATATGTCAATGTGTATACTGTGTGTATGGTGTGTGTGCATGTGTGTATGCAGATGTGAGTATGTATTCCCAGAGGCCAGAGGAGGTTATTATGTATCCTGAGTTTAGACTGGTGGACAGGGAGCACCTGTGATTCCCCTTCCTCATTTCCATGCCTCCAATCCTCAGCATCAGGGTCACAGGTGTTGGACTTTTATTTTTTCTTATGTGGGTTTAGAAAATTTAAACTCAGATCCTCATGTCTTAGAAATTACTCTTACTAAAACTATCTTCTAAGCCCTTTTTGTTATTATTTTTGGAGACAAGGTCTTATGTAGTCTAAGCTAGACTTAAAATCACTATGTAGCTGAGGTTGGCTTAGCCTTAAACTGTCCATCCTCCTGCCTTTACCTCTCAAGCCCCAATATTACATTCATACTTCATTTTAAAAATAGTGTGAAATAAACATATGAAAATGTTATTATATTAAAGCTGGATAATGTGTACACATATACTTACTAGACTATTAATCATATTACCTTTTTCATTTGAAACACTTTATAGTTCTTCTTTCATGGTACTTTGTAGATTTCAAAGATATTTGTACCTTTCCAAGTTTTAAAGGCTATGTTATTATTCTTTGATTCTTCTCTGATAAAATGTAGCAAATAAGAAGCAGTTTCATTCCATCTACAAAGTGAGTTCATTAGAAGGTAATGTAGTAAAATAGCTGCTGCTCATCAGTAATGATTCAATGGTCAATTTAACAGAATATAATTCATCCAAATGGTAATTTAAATCATATTAATTACAAATACACATTATATTTAAATTGCAAAATGCTACTCGCATTAGGACACATTGACATTATGTCAGTAGCTAGGAAAAATATAAACAACATAAATACCAGTTATCGTTGCATATATATATATATATATACATATATATATTTGTTTTCTTCCCTTATATACTAACTAGTCTAGAGACATATATTTTCTTTGGCAATAATGTAATTTGCTAATTGGAGTATTCTGATTAATGGGTGATCTGAATCTGAATTGAGAACTACACTCTGTAGGAGGGACAGATATCACAGGTGTTGAAGAGTCCAAGACAGTGCAGTTGTCCTTGCTTGGGCATGATGGGTGCTATGACAATAGTGATGATGCTGACATTATCTGCAACGATCCAGTTATCATGAAATATGAACTGACTGAGGAAAGACATTCACGGGATTTCTGTGCTCAGACCATGACTAACTTGGAAATGTACCTAAAGTGCTCTCTAATAGTAAACTATTTAAATAATCTAAAGCTGATCATTTAAGTTTGTAACTTTTCTCTTCCTACCACATCTTGAGAAAGCTTTGGAGTGAGGGAAAACAAAAACAATTGAGGAACAAGATTGTAGTGACCCCAGAGATGTGGAGGGTGTCTGGCATCCATGAGATAAAAAGAGGCTCAGAGAAGGGGCTCCTGGAGCTCACAATTCACAGAAAGGCTTGGGAAATCATTTCAAGTCTGTTCTTTTCTTTCACAATTTAGTCCTGGGAAGTTAAATAAGTAACAAGAGACAAAATAAATAAGCTTATGCATTAAATGTTCATACATGTGTAACAAACTACAAGTGATACAAAATTACATGGGTCAAAAATGTTACTAACACTTAAAATTGATATTGTAGACACTTTCAGAATGATGATTTACCATATAATACAGATTGGGTAACAGTTGTTATAAATATCTATAGCTGAGTGATAGAGTCATGTCATTGTCAAAGATAATTGAGCTACAGAAGAACTGCATTTTGTTTTCAAAAGAGAGTTTTTTAAAATGTCAACTGCTTTGGGAAAATTTTCTTCAGTTTTGAAAATTAATTTATATTATTCATAAAAATAATGGGTTTACTCTGAATTTAGTGTAATACGTATATATTGTACTGAATCCCAATCACCTGTCGCCCTCCTTTTTCTCTTCCCCCTTCTTGGACAGGTCAATGAATTTCCTCATATTTATCAAAGAACTTGTTTTGACATGGTTTTCTTTTTAAGACTTCAGGCTGGGAGTGCTGTTCAGTAGTAGAGCATATATTAAAATGTTCCATGACCTGTGTTCATGCCTCCAGACTCTCTGCTACCTCCCAAAGTTATCCCATTATGATTTGATCACTCTGGTGTCCACTGAATTTTAGAGATGTCTACCCTCCAATATGAGTTCATGCACTATGCCATACCATAAGGACGTTCTATTTGCAAGAAGCTTGTGAGATTGTGCTTTAGGGTAATGCTATGGTACAAGATTTTCTCCTTTTACTCTGTAAGACTTGGGGATCAAACTCAGGATGTCAGGCTTGGCAGCCTGAGTGAGTCAGCTCACCATCTCCTTAGCATAATCTCTCTCTCTCTCTCTCTCTCTCTCTCTCTCTCTCTCTCTCTCTCTTTCAGATTAGATAGATAGATAGATAGATAGATAGATAGATAGATAGATAGATAGATAGATAGATAGAGATAGAGAGATATATAGATATAGCCTGTGCATGCAGGCACACAGTGAGAGTCTATGAAACCATCACAATATCAATGAGCACACCGTAAACTTATCCTTTACAAGCAATTTTATAAAATGAGAGAGAAGTTAGAAATGGGTGGATCATAGTTTCTAAACTATTTACTTCTAATAAAGACAGTAAGTTGAATGGATCATTCTTATAATGTATTGAAAATTAAACTTAAATATTAATTAGAGGTGATATGTAATATGCAAAAAATTTGTAACATGGAACATAAAGATTTGTTTTTTTTATAAAAATTAGATATAGTCTAATTGATATTAAAAAGCTGCTAGAATAATTTAAGAATGATGGGAATGATAAAGTGCAAAGTTCCTTTATTTAACTATGTTTTTAGTCTATTGAGATGGCATATTTTACAATAAGTGAGATTTCTGGACTTCAAAGACACACACCAAAAATGGCATTCCTACTTCTAAGCATCATTAATCACTGCTGCAGCTTTCTGGATTTGAAGAGGGTCTGCCCATCATTTCTAGAGACTGAATCTGGAGATTTTACTGGGCATCAATGACAAGAGAATGAATTTGAGCTGATTTGTGTTTCTGTTGCTTAAAATCTTTTGAAAATTATTTTAAATGTTAAAATTTTATCTTATGATAACTATCTTTCTTTATGGAGATCTAAGTAGGACATAACTTACAAAACGATGCAACAGCAATTGATGGGTTCTTAAGAAACGTCTAATTTTCTACTACTATAGGTAAATTTGAGATCTGCAGTTCATTTTAGTTTGTAAAGTTTGTTGACTTCCCTATTATAAAAGAGCAGTGACAAAGTAAAAAAAATAACATATGCATTCTATATCTTTCTTCGAGGTAGTTTTTCTGAAGCGCTTTTAGTTTCTGATCCATCTACACCTTGTTGAGTAGAAAAATTTCTCAATAACAAAAAGACAGCATTTTTCAGCTATGCCAGCAGAACTAGTTAAGCCACCATAACATTAACTTCTGTTTAAGGCAGAGCTGATACTGAAAACATCTTGTGCAATGTCCTGTGGACTCTAAGAGTGCACACCTACCTAAAAGATAGTAAGTGGTGTGGCCAGGCTTCCATTTTTACCATCAAATACTGAAAGTGTGAAAAAACACATTTCACGAATCTTAGTTTCCTGAGATGTGGTAATGGCGCCCTTGCAATACCTATGACCTAATTAGAACATTTAAGGCAATCTAGATACTATACTGGAAAAACCTTGCTCCCAGAACACCTTCATTTGTCCCATTCAACCGGGCGCCTATAAGACCTAGCATGAGCTTCCCAGATATAGGTAGAGGGTAGTTAGTAGCACACCAAGGAGAGCAGTAGCATCCTGTGTTACCGTCTCCTCTTCCTCCCCTTCTCTTTAAAGCAAAGTTTATACTGTGCAAGGGAACACTTCATCCTAGCTAGAGGTAGCAAAAGGTGTTATGGAAATGTATCTAGATGCTGAAATTGGAAAACCATCAACATCTCAGGTACCAGGACCAGCTCACTGTTTGACAGATTTCATAATGCCACCTGTGGTCAGGGACTTTTCTGGCAGCCTCTCCTTTAAGTCCCCAGGTTCCCTCTGCTGCTGTTTGTGTTTCTGCTTGAAGATACTTGTCTTCTTTGCTGACATTTAGGGCTGTTCACAGGATTTCTTGCTACGTTTTTGCCCAGCATGTTGCTTGCCATTTCTTCACCAGACTCTGATCCTGTCAATGCTCTATTTTTGAGTCGAGGATACAAATGTCATTGGTTTTAGAGTAGGAGGGACAAACTAGATGTTATGGTCCTCAAGATATAAAATCTATTACTGTATCTTTTATACCTGCTAAAAACTTCAGTGACCTCTGTTCCATGTCCCTGAACAAGGCAATTCTTTAATGGAGCAGAACTCAGCACCTGATACTTACCTTACACCTTCCAGTAAAACACAAGGATCTAAGGTAGGATCTTGGAGCAAAGTATAGTACCTGACTCCAGGTAATGGGCACAAAAGTCCTGCTTCTTGGGCTGGCATTTATCACCAGCATATCCAGAGGCTGAGTTGAGCTAGTACATCCTGAAGGTGAAGTTAAGGTCATAATTAAATGTCTTTGACAAGACTTTGTACAAAAACTGTAACTTCCCTTTCCTCTTTTTTTTTTGTAAACTCTGGATGTCTAATACAACCCTTTGTCTTTCCTGATTGAAACTTCCTTTTAATCTAAAATTCTGTTATAAACAGATTAGTGTCATAGAGAAGATCTGCTATTGATGTGTTTTTGATTAATCTATTTCTAGATATGACACGGATTGAGGTCTATAAAATCCCCAGGCTTCTGCACATGATGGTAGTTACTATATTAGAGTAGGTAATCAAAGAAGTATGTAGGAATAAAAAGTTCTTGAATTCAAAGAAAACAGTTTCTTGACAATTGTAATTATAAGTGAGAAGGAAATATAAGCAAATAAAATTTCTCATCTGAAGGGTTTTTCATAAATTTCTATTTATTTGTTTGTTTTTAGATCGCAACCAAAGATTCCTCTCCCTCCTCTCCTCCTAGTACCCCTCCCACTTTGCCTCTTCCCACCCCCATCCACTCCTCCTCTTCTGTTTTGCTTCAGAAAAGGGTGGGACTCCAATGTGCATTAACCAGCCATGTTATATCAAGTTGCAGTAAGATTAGGCTTGGACCTTCAGGATGTGTTCAGGCCCTGTCATATACATGCCACCTCCATTTGGTAGGTTGCTGCTGTGCATATCCTATTTTATGACTGGGTGGGTCAGAGAGTGCCCAGCTCATGATAGGCAGTTCAGGTCACATGGTAGCCCACTGTCAAATACTCGGTTTCCCCTAAGGTTGAGTAGCAGGCCCAGAGTTATCTCCGCAGGAGTGCTTCCTCAACCCTCTCTTTCAGCAAATCTTCATCCTTGTCTAGCCACACTGTGATATTTGAAGAGCTAATGGCTTTGGTAGCACTGATGATCTCTTTAATCCAAGGCACACCCATGGTGATGTTCATGAAGGCTACCTCTACAAAAGGGAAACTCTTCCCAGATATCTGGGTGCCAAGCTTATCAATGCTTTATTCACAGAGGGCATCTACTGTAGTGCCTGGTTCCATCTGTGCCTGGATAACTGATTTCTTTGGGCTATGTGGAACAACTGACAAGGAGTCTGCCCATAGGTTTTCATCATGGTTTCTAAAGCATGTCTCTGTACTGGATCTTCAACTATAGAGACACCCTTTCCAAAGAATGTTGCTTATCTCGAACTTCCGTTACTCAAAATCTTCTTTTAGAAAAGGTGCTTTGTTTGTTACTTTCCCAAATTCTGTCTTATTGAGAATTTCCTCAGTTTCGCCTCGTGTTGATGGGAATGGCCAAGAGCATCCCACAGTCTGTTGGACACAGTGCATGATATCACAACAGGGCTAGTCAGCTGGAGCCAGGACTTGGATGAGCTATGTCTACATCATTCCACCCAGAATCATGGTTGAGGAATGGAGTCTGCCTTGCTCCAAGTCCATGGACAACCTGGGCTCCCATCTAAAGGGTTTTAGTAAGGGTTTTCCTTGGCTAGCTTTCTATTATCTCTCAAGACGTGCTGTCTTGTCCAAGTACAAGTTGATGTAGGACAAGGTAACCCTTTGCCTGTTTCTGATTGATTATCATTCCACTTGATTCAAACAGTTGAAACCATAGCCTAACATTAAATCCTTTGTCATTTTTGGAATTTCTATGATAAAGTATTGAAATATCAAATGAATGTAAATTATTTAAAATGACAGTCATGTTAATGGTAATTTCAGTAGGAATTAAAAGAAGACTCATATTCATTGCTTTCTAGATGTTAAAAACAGTACTAGATTACACTTATTGATAATGGAATTCCAAGAGTTATAAAAAAGATAGCACCTTTATTATTGGCCAAGTAAACTGAATTCTGCTCTGCTTTAAATCATTTATTTTCCTGTTAAATTGTTCTAGCATCCAAGGCCAAGAAGGTGAATAACACTGCAATAGAGCCATGCAATTACAATCATCAATGACAGTTCTAAACAATTCAGTAAAAAGCTATTTGTGGTAAATTTCAGCAAAGCGTAATTATGTTGAATTTTAGAACAAGCAGAACAAACTTAAAGGTTTCCATTCCTTCTCAAATTAGTGAAACAATAGCTGGGCTATACAAAGCAGTTAAGAGTCATCAATCATCTGAGATGGGGAACTCAGGAAAGTTGTTCCATAGCTGGACTCACTAAGTCAAGCTCGAGATATACACTTTTTCACTACCTTCCATTCTAAGCCTTCCTTTAGAAGTTGAATAAATTCTGGGGATTTCTTCCAAGAAATTGGAATTTGAACTATAAGCTTTGCTCTGTACCTATTGCTGATGTTTCCATTTATTTCGTTGTCTCAATTCTGCAAGTCATCTCGTTCTGCTCAAACGCCGGGCTTGAGTTCTGACATGGCCTTCAGGATTGTCAATAGGTCTCACCAGACATTTAAAATATTTTGGTTTCTTCTCCATGAAATATATTAAATGATAACATGTATCAGACCAGTAATTAAACATTAAGTGATCTATTTATTAGTCAAAAGCATTTAGAACAAGGTTTGACTCACTATAAATTTCTCAATAAGAGGTGGTAGGCATTAATGTTAATTGTTCCTAGAAGCAGCCCCACATTTCCAGGAAAATGACAAGTTCTCACTGATATACCATGAACAATTTTATAAAATATTTCTAATTATTTAATATTTCTCAAAACACTGCTTTATTTTGTAACAATGAAAGTGAATACCATTAGTATCTTATGGTCACTCTTTGAAAATACTTGTTAATTCATGTCATTTTATAAAATGTAGGGGGGAATCTTTTGAAACAAGTAATAAACAATGCTCAGAATAAAATTTGTCATAATTTAAGAACAACTTATAAATATTTTAGACAGAAACTATTTTTAAGAAATGTTCTGTGAAATAAACAGATGGAAAATATTTTATATAACATATTTAGAAAGCATATTTCATTCCTAGAAAAGTTTATTTTTGAAAATGTACACGTTTTTCAAGTTTCTTTTTTTCTGAAATATTTTACCAAGTATAATATTAGCATTTAATTCATTTCTAGGACCTACTTAAGAGTAATGTACCCACAAGATTGAGGTCGACTTAAAAGATCAGATAAAGACCTGAGAATATTTCCTAAGAAAAAGATACATGAGATTGAAAGTATTTCATTGTAGGAATTCACTAATAGAATAAATTAAGAAGCAATATGGATTGCTTCAATGGTGAGATAAAGTCATTGGGAATCTATTGAGAATTCATCAGGTAAAGCTTATGTAAGAGTAGGCCACAGTAGAACTGTAGAGTAACATAATATGCTCACAGTAGCATGAGAACTATGGGTCACATCTCTGACAGTGGTGTCTCTAAAAATAAATGTAAATTACAAAGGATGGCAGGAACTAATCTCAGTTTAGATTTGAGAAATGTTTTCAGCTACCAATAATTCAAAAGTAGATTTCATTGTGCTTGATGAGTTTACAGGTTCATGTAGTTAGAGCCTGAAGTACCTGGCCCAGTAGCTCAGTGCTATCACTACTTAGTGATATTTTTCTCTGATTTATCTTCAAAGATGGCCTCATTTGTCCTTGGTGGTGACCAAAACTGATTAATGACAAGTATTCCAGCTAATACATACAGAAAAGCTTTATTCTC
>PVIU01006332.1:0-103051 GCA_004026605.1 Ondatra zibethicus
ATCCCTGACTCTCAGCTGTAGATCACTGACTCTCAGCTGTAGATCACTGACTCTCAGCTGTAGATCACTGACTCTCAGCTGTAGATCCCTGACTCTCAGCTGTAGATCCCTGACTCTCAGCTGTAGATCCCTGACTCTCAGCTGTGTATCCCTGACTCTCAGCTGTGTATCCCTGACTCTCAGCTGTAGATCACTGACTCTCAGCTGTAGATCACTGACTCTCAGCTGTAGATCACTGACTCTCAGCTGTAGATCCCTGACTCTCAGCTGTGCATCCCTGACTCACATCTGTGCATCCCTGACTCTCAGCTGTGCATCCCTGACTCTCAGCTGTGTATCACTGACACTCAGTTGCAGTTTACTGACTTGCAGCTGTGTTTCCCTGACACAGGTGTAGATCACTGATTCCCAGCTGCAGTGCAATGCCATTAGTTATCAAAGCACTTTTGAGTTTGTGCTTACATACCATTCGTGTAATTAGAAACACTAGTACTACTGTGATTATCTACATAGCTGACTCTTAGAATTTAAGCATATTCAGTTCATGGAGAGATGATGTATAGACATTAAAGTATCAGGGACTCTATGAAAGTTTTGAGTAAAACGTATCTGTGTTAAATGCTAGTAATATAATTATACCGGGAAGTTTTACGCTCAAGGCTCAGCTGGGCGGTGGTGGTGCATGTCTTTAATCCCAGCACTCAGGGAGGCAGAGGCAGATGAATCTTCATGAGTTCAAGGTGTGCTTGGTCTCCAGGGTGAATTCCAGGACAGCCAGGGATACACAGAGAAATCCTGTCTTGAAAAACAGAAACAAAACAATGGCAACAACAAAAAGACTCATGTACTGTTTTCTTTTCCAGGAAATGTCTCTCTGCCTCCCTGTCTCTCCTCCTCCCCCCTCTGGCTGTGAGGCTATGGTGGTAGTTAGTTATTTACAAGTTATCAGATCATACCCAACTTCATAGGACTGGATCCAAAGCACCCTTTCTTTGTTGGTTTAAAATGAAGTTAATGGCTATTAGTACAATTGGGGGTTAGCATGGTAATAGATCTTGAAAGATGAAAGTTTGTGTTGCAATTCTATGTCTCAAAGGAAGGGAATTAAAGGTGAGTCCTTTTTTCCCAGCACAGTCATAGCCCAAGAATGATCTAATCTTCTGAACTAGGACTTTGACTCATCAAGGGCTATATAGAGAAAGGATGTTCTCATCCGGCCAGCCTGGCTTCATAAAGATTCCATGAGAAACCACACGTCCTGCACTTTCTTCGGTAAACACTTGCCCTGATGCTAGGGTTGCTGAGAAGACCCAGGAAGTCAGGAGAAATAGGTTCTCCTTCTGTGGGAAGCTGTGTCCCATATTGCTATATTTGATGTTCTAGCTTAAAGAGCAGTCTCTTGGGAGCCTGGCATGGCTAATGCACATGCATCCTTTGTTTTCTGAATTAATATATAAAATAGTTTCTGAATTGCTAAAGTTGAGATCAGATCTGAGACCCATCATTGATTATCGCGTAAGCCATGGGAGAGATTCAGGATGAAATATACTATCCCTGGATTCACGTGAATTCTCTGCAAATTATGTTTGATAAGGACTGATTTTAATCCCTATATGTGTTCATGTATATATATGTTCAGGGGCACACGTGTGTACAAATATGCCAGCATGTGTATATACGTGAGCATAAGGACAACTTTTGATGATACCAAATTCAGGAAGCTTTAGATAGGGTCTTTTATTGACCTGGAGCTGATGGATTCTCCTGTCTCTGCCTCCATAACACTGGAGTGGCAAGCCCATGGCACCACTCCTGGCTCTTTATGCAACTTCTGGGGACTGGGGAAACTTTCAAGGCAAGTGTTTTACTGACCGAGCCAGCCCCTCAGCCCAATCAGTACTACTTTTTAAAGGAATACAACATATAATTGTAATCCAAGTTTATTTTAAAACTGATAGATAATTCAAAATAAGTTATTGTAAGTAAAACCATGAAATTTCCTAATATTTGACTCAGTTAATACATTGTACTAATTTCTAAAGTTCTAAGTGACTGTAACTTATAGAGACCATAAATACAGAGTATTTATGAACAATCTGCTATGGTGTGTGTGTGTGTGTGTGTGTGTGTGTGTGTGTGTGTGTGTGTGAAAGAGAGAGGGGAGGAATAAACATATCTATATATATGCAGAATTCAAGATGGTATCTGCTAGAAAACAAAGGTCTTCTAACATCAGGACTAGAGGACAGAGTGTGAGACCTAGATTTTATAAATGCCCTTTAAAGCTTGGGCTTTTAGAAGAGACATTTTATTTCTAAGCTTGAAGTTTTTCTCAGGATTGACTTCAACATGTAACTGTCTTAGAGGTTGTTTGTCCGCACCTGGACCTGTGGTGTCCCTGAGAAAGGAATCTCGGCACTATGAAGGAACAGGTTCTCCTGAGGGAAGACTGGTCGCTGCCTGGTTGTACCTCTCCTGGTGGTTGCCAGGTGGGAACTGAGAGTCCCTAAAGTGTCACAGCATTGCAAAGCTTCAGTGATGGCCCATCACAAATCCAGCGTTCTCCGTCTTCTCAGACTAACCTTGTGTCCCACTGGATTTCCTCCTTCATTGCTTGGGCTTCAGCTCTCTCAAAATCTTGCTTCAAAGTCTGTAACTTTAAGATTAAAAGTAACATTGTACTGAGGGCAGCAGGTCCCAAGCTTCTTCTGATCTCCTAATATACAACTTTTGTCTTGAATATAAACAAATTCTTGGTGTCTACAGAGACTGTTCTCCCCAGTAGCACATTGCATACAGCACACCATTCTCTCTCCCTTTAATTAAGCAAAAAGGCTTCCTTAGGAGAAGAAAGTCCCAGCCAGAATTCTGTGCATCCTGAACTCATAAAAGGTTTATTGTGGAATACAATGTTTGTCCTATAGCCTGTACTGAGTAATTAATGTGGTATTCTCCTAATTCCACCCAGGGCACTATGAGGATGGACCTTCCATAGCCATTGGGGAACGTAAGATTGTAATCCTCATCACTGTGATATAACCCTGTCCTGTTATACACACCACTAACAACCCAAGAAATTTTGATTCAGTTGTCAAACGAGCATTGAATTGTTTCTTGTTAAAACACCTGGAAAACAGGACTGATGGCGTGGAATTCCCCTCTATATTCTGTGAATACGTTTTATTACCATTGGTTAATAAAGAAGCTCTTTTGGCCTATTGCTGGGCAGAATATAGCAAGGCAGGAAATCCAAGCAGAGACAGAGGAGGAAAGAAGGCAGAATTAGAGAGATACCATGTAGCCATCCAAGAAGCAAGAGGTAACAAACCATGAGCCTCATAATAGAATATAAAATAATAGGAAGGGGTTAATTTGAGAAGTAAGAGTTAGTTAATAAGAAGCCTGGGCTAATAGACCAAAGGGTATGTAATTAAGATTAAGCCTCAGAGTGGTTATTTTATAAGCAACTTTAAGAATAGGAGGGCAGAGAAAACCCCTTCTAGGGAACTAGCGGGATGGAAAATTTGTTGTTACATGCTGATGGTGGGAACCCCCCTCAAGCACAATGCCACTGTTTGTGGGAACACAGGGACCCAAGACTTCCGAGGCTTGCTGCGTTCTTCTTCCTTGTGTCATCGGGTGATGTCCAGTGATACCAAAGGCTATTACCCCAAATGGGGCTTGTGACTTTTTGGCTACTGATCCTTTCCTTACTGCATGACAGACTGAGAGGTACCACATTACAAACAGAACCATTTGGTTCCCAGGATGCTTCTGGTCACCAATGCTCAACAAGTCCAGATGTGTAAAAAGTCTGCTTGCCTTTCCACAAGGGCACGACAGGAATAGACGTGGGAAGAACTACCTTCGTGAGATTAATTCTGTGTCTAACCCATGACAAGAATTGCTTGATGGTCAGAGCAATGGACTGAGCTCCCAAGGTCCAGTCGAAGAGCAGAAGGTGGGAGAAGATGAGAAAGGAAATCGGGACCGGGAGAGGCTGGTCCACCAACTGTGACAGTGTGCCTGATCTAATGGGAGCTCACCAAATCCAGCTGGACCAGGACTGAATGAGCATATGATCAAACCGGAATCTCTGAATGTGGCCGTCAATGGGGGCTGACTGAGAAGCCAATGATAATGGCACTGGGACCTATCTCTTCTGCATGTATTAGCTTTTTGGGAATCTAGCCTATATGGATGCACACCTTCCTAGGCTGGGATGGAGGGGGGAGGGCCTTGGGCTTCCCACAGGGCAGGGTACCCTGCCCCCTCTTAAGGAAGCAGGGGGAGGGAGAAGGGTTAGTGGGGGAGCAGGAGGGGACTGGGAGAAGGGGAGGAAGTGTAAATTTTTTTGAATGAAAAATAAAAGAATATTAAAAAAAAGAATTGCTTAATGGTGGGCTTGTCTTCCCCATCAACCCTGCCTCTCCAGCTTAGACTCTACTGTCATGGGCCCTTTTGCTTCACTGGACACAGGTGATCCAGTCATTCTGTGATATATGGGTGACTTAGATTACTTCCTAAGCCACTGTCTGTCAAGACTAGGTCGATCCAGAAGAAACTATTTGGCACTCTGGGGATGAGCCACATGGATAGAATTCATCAGCCTCATAGAAGCCTCCCTGCTGGAGTAGGAGAATTCTTAACCTGTATTCGGAGACACAGTGACACAGCTAAGAGAATGGGAATGCTAGTAGGGGTGAATGTCACTGTCTGAACGGTTTGCTGTTGGATCCCAGTGATGTCCCAAGGTAGTTAATGTGGGGTGGGGAAAGTAGTCACTGCTCTGCCGAGCATGTTTTAGAGGTATGGTGGTCTGGGAAGACATTGCGCAGATCACAGGTTCCAAGGGACCAAGGGACCTGAGGAATTCCATCTCTAGGATAAACATAATTTACAGTTTCATCTGCATGCTTTCTGCCTTCAGCAATCTTCATCAGGGCATTGCAGTACTTATTTGACTCTACTCAGATGACACTTGTCAGAGAGGTTCAGTTTTCTTTCTCTTCTCATTGTCTTCATAGTTTTCAAGCTTGTCATCAAACCCTTTATTTGTTCTACCAGTATTTGTTGGTAAACATCATTTCTCGAAAGGTTATTATCAAGTCTAGTGCACTAGGAAAAAGTCCTGAATTCAAACCACAGAAGGCAGTGGGAGGGGTCAGGGAGAGGGTGGCCTTTGTTCTCCCAGGCAGCAGTTACCCTGGGGAATTGAAGGGTGGAAGCCAGGCACTCTGGCAGACCCTTGGCCTCCACCCCAAGTTCCTGCACTCTGTGTCTCCTGGAGCAGAAGCAGGGGAGGCTCCAGAGAACTGGATACAGAGCAGACCTAGTCAGCACTTTTAAAATTGTTTAAAGACTTCTCGGTCTTATACAGGACACACAAATAGAGGAAGATGGTTACCCCACTCATGATTGCCCCTCTAATGTGTTAGCACAGGAAGGTACTGAGAACTATAAATGCTGGAGAACTGCATTCTGGGTTTTGAATATGGTGGCATCTTCTCAGGAAATCAATTTCATGATTCCTGATGGTATAGCAAGAAAACCTTTGACCATTTGCCCTGGAGAAAGGAAAACTTCGGGTAGCTTTATCTGTAACAACCCAATTCTCTCAAACAGTGAATAAAGAAACTGGCAAATTTATACAAAGTAATTTGAATGACCTTTTATCTATTTTGATGAAGAGTTATAACATCCAAGGAAAGTCATTATAGTTACTGATTTAATTAAAAAAATCAGTCTTCCTGTCTGCCTGCCTATCTATCTGTCTGTCTGCCTACCATCTATCATCTACCTATCATCTATCTATACTTAGAGATAGAATCTTAGTATGTAGAGCAGGCTGGCCTTAACTTCATGATTCTCTTGCCTCACCGAGTGCTGGAATTACAGGGGTCTGTCACCATGCCTGACTAAAGTCACATCGTAGAGATATGGTATCAGAATTGTTTTTTTGTGTGTTATGAAATTGCAATGCTAGTATATAGTTTGTTCCACTGAGGCAGAACTAAGTTGTTGGGTTTGCCTTAGAAGTCATTTAGAAGAAGCAGTTTGCTCAGGGATCAGGGAATCTTTTATATGCTGAGGTCTTTGTACATCCTAGGCTATGCAAGACACAGAGTTACATGTTGGCCTAAGTAATTTTATTATTATTATTAATTATTATTATTTTACCCAGGACTCTGATAAACAATTAGTTTACCCCAGCTCCAGATCAGTGGGCAAATGCACCACTTTTCCGAATACTCATGCCTCTTCCTTCTTCCACGAGATTCTGTCCTATTGTGATATTTTGAACTGTTGATTTTTTTTGTGGTTGTCAGTCACCCTGTGTAGACATTTTTCTTTTGCAGATACTTTTCTGATGGGATCTGTGTTCATAGACAAGCAGTGTGGACCCCTTACTGCTCACATCCAGCCTCTTCACCAGCGCACAATATGTCTCCTCTTCCGGTGACTGAGGCCTGAGGCTCTGTGGTGTCTAGGCAGGGCCTCTGGGTAATTACAGCGTTGGCCTGTGGTCTTTTCTCAGGAAGTGCCAAGTACCGCTTGCCCTAGTGTGTTCCAGCTAACTGTTCAAGGGACAACAGGAAACAGATGCCAAATAAGGACATCAGGAAGCAGCTGCTAGACAGGTTCCTGCTTAGCACTTCTACTGCCCTCCTATGTCCTCTGGAAGCTCGAGGTTAGAGACGTGTGCATCAATGTGGTGAGGCCCGGCGGATCGAGCATGTACGTCCAGTGTTGGACTCCTGCTATTACCGCCCTCTGACCCTGGAAGTGCTTCTTCAGTTCTTCTGAGCTCCTTCTTCTTCAGAGAGAGTCTCTGCTTTTACAATTTATTTGAGAGAACAGTAGCTTTGTTAGCTTCCTGCCAGGAAAGGATCTCTAAAACTATAACACACTATCTAGAATTAAGCTTACTGGTTGCAGAAATTCAACTCTTCTCTGAGTATTAAATTCTGATGTGTAACGTGAAAGCAGAAGGAGAGGAGAGGAAGTAGGGGCAGGCGGAACAGGGTCTTCTCCGGTGTCCTTGCATCTGTTTCTCTCGGTTACCTGTTCCGTTTTCCCACAAGTGGAATTTCGTTAAAACGTGAACGCAGCTTTAGCCGTGGAGCGTTATGTGACCATTAAAAACACTGAATTAGAGCTCATCCCAGTGATTTTCTGGGGTTTTTGATAAATTAATGTCAAATGCGGACAAGGAAAAGCAGACAGTGTCTACTGTACCAAGCACTGAACATTGATTGATTCCTTTCACCAGCCGGTTGTCTTTGGCTAGGCCATTAGCTAACTCAGCCCTGGTGAATGGGAGCGCATATTACATACATTCCCTTTACCTGCTCCAGTGGCTACTCTGTCACCTTGGCCACATGCTAGCTGTGAGTCACTGACCGTAGGGGCTGGCTGACGTCAGCTTGTCAGGCCATTTTGTCTAGCTGGTTGCTTGGCACGCCTGGGGTTTGATGTTGACCCTTAAGACCGAAAGTTTTCTGCTGCTGCTCATTCTCTGTTTTCCGATATGCCATTTTTTTCCTGATAATTGAAACATTTTTCTTTTATGCCAGCTCTTTCCCCTCACCTCAGGCTCTGTGTACCAGAACCTTAGGATGTGGTCATATTTGGAGACGGTGCCTTTGTAGGTGCAATTGTCCAATATCCAGAGACCTATACAGGAAGGGACTGAAACACAATGACTGCTGCTCTTGGGGACAAGTGGAGGACACAAAGGTACACTGGGAAGAGACGTGATGGCAGAGAAAGAGATGAGCCCACAACACAGGATTCCCAAGAGCTGCTGGAGACCTGGGATGTACCAACCTCAGGCTACAGTGAGAGCGACTTTGCTGCTGCCCGCTTTGCTCCAGACTCCTTCGTTCCAGGACATCAGCTAGTGAAATCCAGGCCACACACCTAGTGCCCATCTACGTGGTGTCTCTTGGAAATGGTCTCTGCCCAGCTGGCTGAGGGTTTGCTATTGTCTTTTATCTGTGCATATTTCAGCCATGGTCCCTTCTCTTGTCACACAAGTGGATATCAGACATCCACCCTGAGGGACCACCCTCAGTAATTACCCTTTAAGGTTCCCCGGAATATGGGTGACAGCAGGCGACTCTATGTTTATAATTAAATCTCACTTCCATCTAGGTGCTAACCAGGCCAGCTCCACTTAGCAACTGAGTGAGGTGAGGTTGAGTTCATCTGTAGACTAATCAGGAAGGGTTATAAAGACAAATTAAGACACGAACAGAAGCCATGGACAGCTGTTTCATAGAAGAGGTAAAGCACTGTCAGTGAACGTGGAGAGATGTCAGGGTCCAGCCTCAATGGGGTTTGCATGTTCCAGGGTAGGGGAATGTGGATTAGAAATGCCAGGCACACAACAGAGATACAAAGGAAATAGAGACACAGAATAGAACACAGAATAGAAAGGCAATCCAGTGAATACTGAGTTTACCCGTGTTTATTTTCCATATGATTACATACCCCAATCCAGTGAATACTGAGTTCATCCGTGTTTATTTTCCATATGATTACATACCCCAATCCAGTGAATACTGAGTTCACCCGTGTTTATTTTCCATTTGATTACATACCCCAATCCCAAAAGGGTGGGGGGGAGGGAGAATGGAAAAGACTTCTTTAGAATGATAGAAAGAACAAACAGGACAATTACCTCTCCAATACTTGAAGCATCAAGCAGCTATTTCCTGAGTTAGTTAAGTATTCTGTTGTTTAGGCAGGTTGTGCAGCAACCACACCTTAGGACAAGTACCCTATCTGTAGGCAGTCACTCCCTGGGTCAAAGCTCCTGTCACAGCCTTGAAGGAGCAGGAATAAGCCTGAACTCTCTGACCCTTGGCTAAGGTGGAATGGATCCCCCCTCTATGGGTCATCTTAATACCCAAAACACCAAGTAACCACACTCTAGGTCAACCTCTTTTCAATAGCCTTGAAGGAGCAAGAATAGGCCTGAACTCTGACCTCCAGTCAAGGTGGAATGTACCCACCCACTTCTCTGGGCTCCTACCGAGAGACATTTAATGTCACTAGGAGCTAGGAAATAATGCCACAGTGAAACACTATTTCAAACCCAACTACAAGTTGTAAATGTCCAGTTCTGCCAGTGACTGGAGCGACAGTTCAGCACTTAAAAGCACCTGTCACTCTTGCTGACCTCCCCAGCACCCACATAGCAGCTCACATCCATCCATAACTCCATTTCTAGGGGATCCAACACCCTCTTCTGACTACCATTGATCTTATGTATATACATGGCTCACGTATATACATGCAGGCAGAATGCTTACACACATTAAATACATCTAAAAATTAAAAAAGCATTTATTACCATGGAATATCAAAGAGATTGTAGATTGATGGATTGACATATTATGGTGGGGTTCAAGCATTTTGAAAATAATTTGGCATTATCTCCTAAACCGAAAGTTCATTGATTTACTCTATGATAAGTAATTCGATGTTTAGATGTATTCTGTGAGAGAGAGGGAGAGGGACAGAGAGAGAGTAGGAGAGAGAATTTTAATAGAAAGAAGACAGAGAGAGACGAAAGAAAAGAAAACCTTGCACTCTTCATGTATTTTTATTTTAATTCCATAGAGACATTTTTTCTTGCTTGAAATAGTAACAATTTTGAAAAAAATAAATCCAAGAGTGATGAGAGAGCAGATAAATTGCAGTAGATTTATATGATGAGTTATCTTACTGTGAAGACAATAAGCAAATAAAATTAAAGATTAAGAATAGAATTTGTGTGAAAATAAAGCCCTGGAAGTTGGGGAGATGTCCAAGGGTCTTCCTACCCATCCCCCTTACACTGAGAAGGAGTCTCCTGATGAATTGGCGCTCTCTGTTTGGGCTGGTCTGGCTTCTGGCTAGCCATTTTGTTCTGCTTTCCTATAGCACCTGTTGTGCTCTGGGACAACCAGATGGTCACTATGCCCACTATGCCCTGGCATTTATGTGGGTTCTGGGGTTCCAAACTCTAGTCCTCACGTTTGTATGACATGTGCTTTATCCACTGACCCAAACCTAAAATGAGGTTGTGTCATGGACCAAGCAGTGTGATTAATCAAAATTTAGGCATCAGACAGGAGAAGCACAACTTCTGGCGTTTCAATTGTACAAAGAAGTTTCTGGTTGAATCAGCTTTAGGAGGAAGGAAAGGGTCTGCTGGATGTGGGACAGAGAAAATAAACGTGGGCCTGAGAGAAAAAGGAAAGGATGCCCAGGGAATTTCAGAAGTAGTCTGTGGAGAAAATCTTGTGAACAATTCCATGTGTGGGGTACACAGGAAACACAGGTCCCCAAGGAGCAGAGGTGTTTCCTGTTCTGAGCTCTGGTATAGCCAACTTCCCTTGTCCAAAAATCCCCCAGTAAAACTTTGTTCTGTAGATAGACAGGAGATGGTATAACTGCAAACAACAAAAGTCTGTCCAGTCAGCCATGGGGCATCGCACCCATTTACTGAGCCTCTGCATTGTGACACAGCACTACCAGATGCAGGTTAGCAGGGAAAACCAACAAAGACTCTGTTTGGTAATAAACCTTAAAGACTGAATGCCAGGGCCAAAGGTGAAGCCAAGAGGAGACAGGCACAGCCAAGATGACGTAGCTCACCAGAGTGGCGCTATCCAACTTGGTTTGGCTGTGCAGTGGAGAGATGCAGTGTGTGTTCAGGAGGGCTCTGTGTCCAGGGCTGAACTCCCATCCTTTTCTGTGACAGCGGCATACGGTGCAGCACACATCAGAGATTTGGGATGGCGGCCGTGAACCACCTCAGTCAGCTGTGCGATGAAGAGGACAAACAGCTGACATTTTACACCACACTATGTAGCCAGCATTTAAAAAAATTTTAATAATTTGTCTAATTAAAACTTTTTCATAATTTATTTTTATTTTATGTTCATTCGTGTTTTGCCTGCATGTATGTATGTGTGAAGGTGTCAGAGGCTCAGAACTGGAGTTATAGGCAGGTATGAGTTGCCATGCTGGGGACTGAACCCAGGTCCTCTGGACGAGCAGCCAGTGCTCTAACCCCTGAGCCATCCCTGTAGTCCTGTAGCCAGCATTTTTGGTACCTAGTACACTATATGGGATGGAATATTCAACACTTTCCCATAAAATAGGCTTTGTGTTGGATGGGTCTGCATAACAGCAAGCTGAAATAATTTCTTTTAAAATGATTTAAAATGTTTATTTTTAATTACATGTATTCATATTGTGTGTGGGAGGAGGTGGGTGTGTGGGAGCACAGGTGCCCATGGATGTCAGAGGCATTGAGTCCCCTGGATTTGAAATTGTAGCTGGTTATGAGCCACCCAGTATGAGTGCTGGGAACCAAATTCAGGTCTTGCAACAGCAGCGATCACCCTTAACTGTTGAACCATCACCCCAGCCCTGAAGTATGTCCTGAGCTCTATGCTATTACAAAGAAAGAATGCTTCTGTGACTGTTCCCTTATACATCTCCTGATGTGTTATTCATTTATAATGCCTTCCATTTGTGATATGGTTCATGCCTTAGTATTACCACATATAAATAGGAGAGCTGAGGCCCAGGTTCATGAAGCTGGTAAGCACAAGGCTGGTGTGTCTTCCAGGAAGCCAGCATCCTCCTAAGACCGTGGTCTTAATTTACTTACAAAATGGTCTCCAGTAAATAAACAGCAGAACAGTATCCTGACCTCACTCCACAGTAACAAGGAAACCAGAACCATCTCCCTGGAGAATATGAACGCTCTCGTTGGTGTGTTACCGTCATGCTTCTGGTTAAAGTGCTTTGGAAAACCGTGAATTTTCAAGGCCGTCCACAGTTATGATAATCAGGTCACGAACACTAGGAGAAAAGATAATTCACTCTGCTTTAGGTGAAAATGCAGCAGGTTCTGAACCAAAGCAGCCTGGGCTTAGTTGATGGCTGGATTTGAATGCCACGTGGAACACGTTCTTGTGTTTCCAGGTGACCCAGCGAACAAAGATCTCCAGGTAAGGGGGCACCCATTGCCTGTGGAGTTACCAGACATTTGTTCTGGGAAGGAAGGCCCGCTCCCAACCCTCACTCAACACCTTTGTCCTTGCCATGGTGTTTCCTTCTAAAAGCTTCAATGAAAGAAACTTTTATGAACTCCTTTCTCCACTGTTTTCATGGTGAAACAATGTGTTTTTGAATCTTTATTTGGCCTTCCTCTCTCTACAACTGTTTTAGAATTTCTAGGATTTGACCCTTCCCCTACATCATCTCTTTGGAAACGAAACAGTTAATTCTCTCCAAGTCCCATGGCAGCCCTCAGGGCAGCAGCAAGGAGTCCATTCACAAGAAACACCACTCAGGCCTGGTGGTGGCGCATACTTTTAACCCCAGCACTTGGGAGGCAGAGGCAGGTGGATCTCTGTGAGTTCGAGACCAGCCTGGTCTATGAGAGCTAGTTCCAGGACAGGCTCCAAAGCCACAGAGAAACCCTGTCTCAACCCCCCCCCCCCCAAAAAAGGAAACACTACTCACTCTCCTTCCACTTAAAACGGTTGCAGGGAGCCGGGTGTCCTCAACATTGGTGCTTGGAAGCTGCTCACGACCACAGGAAGGACGCTTGTGATGCCCCCTGGGATGCACGCTAATCTATCTGTTCAATTAAAACAGGGCCACCCTGGGCCACTTAATCAGTATGACTCGCTGTGACTGATGATCTTGGAATAAGTGTGACCCCAGATCAGCATCTCTGGCCTTATAGGTAATGGCTCTGAGCATGAATCATGAAGCTTTGCAATCAGGTGAGGACCCTGCTCTCGCATAGACACATGAAATCAGAGTACTCGGATGTTACAAGAATAGTATTGTTCTGCTAAGTTAACAGCAACAAAATAGTTCCTAGCAGCATTCTGCTGTATGCACAGAGCAGTGTCCCGCTTGTCCATCATCTGAGAAGCGTCTTCTTGGGGTAGATGGAAACAAGCACAGAGACCCACAACTGGGCAATGTGCAGAGAGTGAGAGACATCGGAGCACTCAACCCCGAAACGGTACAGCTTCATCAGACCCCTGCCCTCAAGGATCTATGCCGAAGAGGAGGCAGAAAGATCATTTATTATTTCAATAATATAAGATGAAGTGAAATGAAAATTATAAGGGTGGAATAACACACACATGATGCACACGGTTATCAACTGCTCTTCTCTAAGAGGAAGATGACACTTTTAAGTGACAATCCCCATCGACTCGGTGTCAACCTATCTTTCCTTATTTGAAGAGTCAGCAATAGCAGCAAATAAAAAGAAAGCTTTCTTATTCTGGTCCCACCACACCTGCCGATTCCGTAAGGCCATCTTTTGTCTGTCGTGGACTGGCTTCAGCCGGCTCATCTGTGTGGGGTGCTCTAAAGAGGCACGGAGCTTGGGAGCCTGGTAAACAGAAGTGTGTCCCCTTAGTTAAGGAGACTGGAACTCCAAATGACTTGATTTCAGACGCAAAGAGGATGGGAGGACTCTCTGCCATCTTTATTATGAAGATACCAATCTCATTCTTGATTCACCATCATGACTTGCCAATTTCCAAACCCCAACATATTTTGAATGGACATAAACTTTTATCCCATTGAAAGAGAGAGATAGTGATTATATATATGTGTATATATGTATATTTATATATATATGAGAGAGAAAGAGAGAGAGAGAAGAGAGAGCTCATGAAAGATTGCTTGGAAAAATTCCTAGTAAGAGCTATGAGTGCATTCACCTTCCCATCCTTCTACCTGTGACCAGAAATCAGATCCATAGTTGTACCCTAAGTGTGCGAACGGCCAAAAGTGTGGTGAAGTCTAGGATTAACAAGGAATGAGTCAGAGTTGGCCGCTTGCACACTGCCTTGGACATAGAGCAGAGAGCTGTGTGGCTGCAATGAAGCAAAGACTTGGGGTGCATAGGCGGTTAAATGAGTAGAAAGAAACCAACATGGCAGAATGGCAGATTTTGGGGGTAGTATAGTTTTATTTCCTTCAGAACATAATAGCAATGACTAACATCTTGTTGAATGAAAGGATGAATGTGTAAATTAGTAAGTTAATATAATTTGAAATAATTGTTATCTCGCTACTGTATCATTGCCAACAAATGAAACAGGAAGAGGCAGATCTTCTAACGAGCCCAGGGTATATAAATAAACATTGTTGTTGGAGGGGACGGCCTCACAGTGTATATTTTAATGGCGGTTTCTCTTGTTATGTCTGCATTTCAGGATGGCTTTGTGTTGAGATGTCTCATGTGTGTTCCATGCCACTAGTTTATATGTTTTCAGATGGTGTCTGTAAACGGCTTCCTATGAGAACAGTGCTCACATGGAAAAAGGGTTTCCAAAGACAATAATTATCATTTTTGCATCGTCTTTTAGAACCAGACACACTATTTGACTCAAAGGTAGAGGTTTATGTTTTTAGGTAAACACAGACAATGGATTCTAACCCCGGTTGCTTCCTGTGGCTGAAAGTCTGTGTCTGTGCACTGCCCATCACAATCAGCAGCAAAGAATTTGTTCTACGATTGCCAGCGGCAATTCGTTACCCGCGGGGGTTGTCGGTGTTTCATCAGACTGTTTCAAGTCTCTCAATAAAGACCTTTTTCTCTTTCAGTCAGCTTGTGCTGAGACAATTTCAGCAACAGAATGTGCGTTTGAAAGCAGCTGAAGCCTCCGCAGCCCACCCCATCCCTCCCCCGGCTGACACCTCATCGCCTCATCACCTCATCGCCTCATCACCTCATCACAGTGCTTCCTCTCCCAGTCTCCTGCATGATTATCTATTTCCAGACCTCCCAAGAACAGGTTAAATAAAACGGCATTCCATCGTACCTAGATATGGCCAGTGTGTAGCCAAATATAATGATAGCCTTGGTTACAAGCAACTTACAGTTATCCAAATAAATGTGTCTGATGGTACGACACAGCCACCAATTTTCCAACAGTGTCCTTCCCGCTTTTCATTCAGTATTCTAACAGGAAAACATGCTGCACAGAGCTGTCTTACATGTTAAGACTCTCCATATGGACAACCCCTACCTGTTAATGTGCCTCTTGTGGGCTTGACCGTTTTTGAGAATAAAATCCAAAAACCAAGAGAATGATCCTGAGCTCTGGGTTTTCCAAGTGTTCTCACAATTAGATGCAAGCCCCACACTGTCAATGTAGATATTGCCAAAATGATGCTTGAGCTGCTTCCCACGCGTCTTATGAGAAGGCAGAAGAGCTTAGCAACTGCTAGACTCTGAACATGGGTGTTCTCCCAAAGACTCCCGTGCTGAACGCTTTGTGGTGTTATGAAGAAGTGATTCGACTGTGAGCTCAGCCATGTCAATGCATGAATTCATTGAAGAGTTTTCTACTGAATGGGCTTTGAGGAAGCAAGGCCTAGCTGGAGGAGGAAGGGCACTGTGGGGTGTGACTTCCAGGGGTCTATCATGTCCTGGGCCTCTTCCTCTCTGATGCTTATTGTTCCTGGGTACCGTGAATCACTGGCTTTGCTCTCCAGCACGCTTGTTCCTGTAGCTTAGGTTTGTGTCAGGCTCAGTGAAGCCAGATGGCTTCGGATTACAAAGGCTGAACCCTCCTTTCTGTATGTTCATCTCAGGCATTTTGTCGAGGGGTGGATGAAAAGCTAGTCCAGCCGCCTCCCGCCTGTGCTGCCAACCTCAAGCTCTCGCTCGCCGTTTTCTCTTTGTGCACCTCAGTATTTGGGTGTGTATGGCAAGAGTGTGTTGTGTCAATACTTTGCCCCTAACCCGGTCTTTGCTCACCGACTTGGGCGTCGGTGGCCGGCTTCTGTCTTGATTGGTCTCCAAGAACAGCTTTCACAGCTTGTTTCTGTGCTTGGCTTTGGTTTACATTAACGAGTTAATCATCAGTATGAAAGCGCCCCCCTCTTCTCCATTTATTTGTTTCTTTTCTCCTCTTTTCAGACTACTCTTCTATTGTGTGTTGTAACTGGTTACTGCCATTGCTGATCTTAATCCTTAACTGTTCTCAGGCTGGCCCATGGGAGACCTTCATGCTGATCCCTATGGCTCCCTCATCTGTCCCGTAATTCTGCTTACAATTCTGTCTGACAGAAAAAGTCACTGTCGGCTCACTTTGAGCTTCATTTGTTATATACATGGAATCAACTTAGTCTGGGGACATCTGCTTCTTCCTGGAGCACTGGGATCCAAGTGTTTGGTGTACACATCCCTCAGGGGATGCCATCATATATAGGCTTTCTTAGTTGCCAGAGAGAAGGTACATTAATATCTGCATATATATATCTACATATATGTACACACACCACTGTTTCTATTTGTACATATGATAGATACCTATCATATGTACATATTCACATATTTGCCTCCAATTTCAGTCCTTTTTCTCAATTTCCTTCTCAGCTTTTTCTTATCCACATCTTAAATTCCTTTTTGGCAGCAAGATCCTGTTTCCCCAATATGTGATTTCTTATTTGTTTGATGTGAACAAGTTCCTAGATAACACCGATCACTTCCTCATCCCAAAGCCTGCCTGCTCCATATGGAGCTGTGTCCTTGGCAAATGTATAGTTTCGACCTTCAAATTTTTTAAATTTATTATTTATTAATGTGTGTGTATGTGTGTTTATGAGTGTGCACATGGTGGGGGATCAGAAGACAAGTCTGGGGGGGGGTCTTTTCTCTACCCCTACCTTTTTGTGGATTTTGGGGACTGAACTCAGATTTCAGGGTTTGCACAGCAGCACCTTTTACCTACTGAACCATCTCTGTTCCAGGTGTTTTAATCTTAAATACCCTCCAAAGACCATGTGATTGATGCCGTTGGGAGACAGCAGGGTCTTGAAGTGGCAGAGCCTAGTACAAGAAAGCATGGTGGTAATGTTTCCATGAAGGTAATTTTAGGATTGTAGTCTCAACCTTACTGACTTCCCTCTGTTTGGGGGAAAAACAAACAAGCAGACAGATGCACAGGCAAGACACTGCCTTTATACTTCGTTTAAAGACACCACTTTTATTGAGTCTCAGTTTGGCTCAATCTCAATCAATTGCCATTGACAAAACTGATATTTTTCAGTTAGTCCAGGATATTAATGAGCACATACTCATTTTCCATTTTTGACAATTGTAATTGTGGTTAATCATTGATAGGAACATTTATGGAGAGAGCCCCAGCTGGAGCTTCTACCTCTAGTATTAAGGAGGAAGAATTAAGGCAGCATAGAAAGTTACTATATTCAAGGTATTTGGAAAGATCAGGTGACAGAGGAGGGCCAAGGTGGGAGCAGGGAATGGGGCCAAAGCCTCAGCAAAAAGCCGTTTGTCACTGAGTGCCAGTGGACGTGTATTTCCTAGGCTTCTTGAGACACAGCCATAAAGCACAGTAAGATTTCTAAACCGTTTTGCTCAGTTTGAATCTTAATTCCACTACTAAGTAGGTCAGGTTCTGCCTGGGCAAGGCACTTAAACATCCCCTGCCTGTTTCCTCATTGGAGAAACAAGAAAAAAGGCAACTATGTTATTAGAGAATTGTAAGAATGAAACAAGCCAATCCACAAAGAATGCTTGCCTCAGGAAAGCTAAAAACAAAACAAAGCAACCTTCCCCCAAAGCCAAACAAAACCAAAAAGTATTTTACTTGCAGAGCATATTCTTTGTTCTAATAGTCACTTCTAAACACGCCCTGTGTTTATGAGTTAGATGTTGATATCTACCTCCTCATTCAGGCTGCTGTGGCTCTGCTCTCTGTGTGAAAGCAGAGGTGAGCTCTGGTCCCACTGGGATGGCATGGGGTGGCAGGAGAATCAGGGCAACAGGAGAAGGCACACAAAGCCATCAATACAGATATTTATGGTAAGCTCTTGCATGGCACCATCAATCAAGATATTTATGGTAAGTTTTCACAAGGTGGCATCTGACTTGTGAAGCATGTTAGCACTGGACTATTGGGCATTTTTGTACAATTGCCTATTCTGTAGGAAAAAAACATTAAATGTCAGTACTAACACACCTACTACTGTACTTACTGACTCTCATGGTAGCTCTGTGAAATAGTCATGAAGGCATTATTATTTGCCTCTGTTGTCAGCAGAGATCCTGAGGTTCACAAGGGTCAAATGGTTCAGCGCTGAGCTGAGAAGGGCAATTATCATAATAATTGTCATCACAGCTGATTTTTCTCTAGAACTTATTTACTGGGTTTCCCACAAAGTACTTTATATAAGCAATTCTTTTAAGTTGTCAGGTTGCAAAGAGAAAAGACAAAAACAGCTAAAGTTTGGTGTCATTTCCATGACATTTCCATGACACCAAACCTCCTTTCCTTCCCATCAGTGAATTTAAGACACTCAAAAGCAATTATTTAGTTTATTTGATGTCAGGGGTTCTAATTTAAAAATGACTCACCCTAAAAGTATGAGTCTGTATTATTTATCTCAGTGCTGTGGGAATCCGACAGAAGCAGTTTACAGGGAGGAAGGGCTTATGTCTGCACTCACAGCATCAGAAGGTCTCGGCCCAGCAGAGCTGGAAGTGTCAGCGATAGGGACATGTTATCCCATTCTTACAAGTGCGAGCATATAGCTGAGCTCGTGACATAGGACCCCGTGGCCAAGAAAACTGACTGGAACTGGAAGTGGGAACAGCTCTCAAGGCTCACTTCCACCGGCCCTTTTGTCAGCAAGTCCCAAATCTCAGTGGTCTCACAGCCTCCCAAGACAGCGATACCAGCTAGGGACCAGGTTATCAAATATCTCGGCTTATGGAGAAAGAGGAATTTTCATATTCAAACCAAAACACAATCCCACAACCACTGTCTTATATGCCTTATCAAACAGTCTTTGGCATGGTTGAAGAAATAGCTCAGTTGGGAAAGTGCTTGTCTTGCAAGCATGGATACCGGAGTTTGGATGCTCGGCACTCGCATAAAAATTCTGGCTTGGCAGTGTGTGTTCATCTCTCCAGTGCTGGGAAGGTGTTTGTAGGGGGATCCTTGGGGCTTGTGAGTCAGCCAAGCTCAGACATAGAGCTTTTCTCAAAAACAAGGTGGAGAGTGAGAGAGGAACACTTCTGATGCTGGCTTCTAGGCACCACAAACACCTATACGCATGAGCATGTGCACGTGTGCACACATGTGCGCACACGGACATGCACACAACACAAAGGCTCATGCATACACACAATATGAAATCTTTGGAGGATGTGCTGCCCTTGAACTCACATTGCTCCTGCTTGTGTTTCTGGGCATTGGTTCAACAGTGGCACAAGTGGTTCAAGCTTAACTAGGGCAGCCTGGCTATCATGGGCGGTCCTTTTAACCACTAGTTACACATGTTAGAGCCTGACTTTGTGGGGTGGGAGGCAGGCAGTTTTCAGCCCAGACACCAAAGCCTTAGGCCTAGGGAACCATGAATTCAGGTATACAGTGAGAGTCCCACGTGCTTGGTTTGTTGTCCTTGCTCAAGATGCTAGTCATCCTTTGTTGTATGGTCTGTGATGTGTTCAGACTTAGAGGTGCAGTGGAATGGCAGGGAGGGAGGACTTGGGATTAGGCCTGTAGTAGCTGGCATTGATTGGAACAGACTTGCTGCTGGAGGTGCAAGAACAGAACTTCTGGAGTACAGGTACAGTGTTGACCTGTTTAGTAAAACCTTGAAGGCAGGTTGAGCAAGCCACGTGGACCAAGCCGGTAAGCAGACCCTCCATGGCCTCTGTATCAGTTCCTGCCTCCAGGTTCCTGCCCTGTTTGTGATGGGGATATCTTTCTGTATTTATGATGCTTTTATTGGTTGATGGATAGAGCTGTTTTGGCCAATGGCTTAGAAGAGCAAAGCTAAGTAGGAAATCTGAACAGAGATATATAGGGAGAGTAGGAAGAGTCAAAGAGATGCCATGTAGCTGCCAAAGGAGGCAGATACCGTATAGCTGCCCAAGAAACAAGAGGTAACAAACCACGAGCCTTGTGGTAACATATACAATGATAGAAATGGGTTAACTTAAGATATAAAAACAACCTAAGAATACACCTGAGCCATTGGCCAAACAGTGTTTTAATTAATATAGTTTCTGTGTGATTATTTGGGTCTTGGTGTCTGGGAAATGGATCAACAGTCTCTGCTTACATAATGGCACCCATGTAAGACCTAAAAAAGCTTAAAACAAGAGAGCTTCTAGACCGACAGAAACAGAAGCCAAGCACAGTTTCTTGGTAACCACATTTTTTTCAGATGTACTCTGTTTGCTGGTGATGAACAGAGGTGCGGCTTCTTTAGGAGAAGGCTTCCTGACTCAGCATTAGCAGCAAACAACTGCATGCCTTCTTTAAGAGATGGCTTCCTTGTTCATACCGGCAGCACCAATAACTCTGACTCTTTTGGGAGGTCCTGCACGTAAACAGGGTCTGTGAGCAGCATACTACTAGTTGCCTAATGGAGACATAGACCTGCTGTGTCCCTGGAGCTGGGGTGGTAGTCAATGGTTTATAGAAGTGTGTTATATGGGGCGGAGCCAACAGGCAGGGCTGTTATTGCTAAGGCACACCCACTTAACATTTAAAAAAAGGTTCTCCTAGTCAGAAAATTATTTCAGATACACAATAAGACAGATTCAGAAAAAGACCTCTGAATGGGTCACAGTGTTTGATAAATGTACATGGACTTAAGACAGAGAAGAAAGAATACAGTCATAGATTAAAAGAGTAAAGGTAATAAATATGAAAAAGTAATAGAGTGAAAATAAGCCACGAAAAGTTTGAAAATAAACAAAGCATCTGGATTAGGTATACGATTGTGTTCTCTTTGAAATTTTGATTGTTAATGAGCTAACTACAGAGAGACATTTCATTGTACAAACTGCTAAGCTAAATCAATATATATATTTTAAAGGTATCGTGACTTCAAAATTTGAGTCTAAGGATGTGTTACTTTGGAAAAAGAGGCTCTGCTTTTGTTTCTACAGGAGATGGGGACATGTGGATTCCTTCCAGCCTAATGTGCTTTGATGGGGCAAGACCCCCCAAAAGGTCTCCATGAATCCCCAAAATACTTCACCCCCAAAAAGCAGGAAACAGTTTGGAGAAAACTATACCCAAATTCCTAAAATGATTGTTTACAAGGCTTTTTTTCATTTAAAAGGGACTGGGTATAAATGGTTAAATGGTAACAGTCAATTTCTTAAAAAATAAAGGGGATGTGATATAGAGATGAATACTATACATTAGTGTGGACTTTGATCTATTGATATGAATGTAATATCGATTTGCTATAATTTATATATGTATTTCTGCACTTATTTAAGGAATTATGTGTTTGTGCAGCTCATTTAAAAATGTAATGTATAATTAAAAATGATGGATTGGTAGACAGTCATTTATAATAGTCAAATTTGTAGTCATGTTAGTTAGGTTTTCTAGAAATATAGAGATATATTTCTAGATCATCTTTAGCACTTTAAAGACCAAAAAACATTTAAAAGGTTTTAAGAACTTAGACTTTTCTTGACAGTGAGACGTGTTTGCTTTTAGCAGCACCAATTACATCAGAGAGGTTGATGGGCATTGAAGAAACTCATTATGGAATTTGCTTTCATTGTGACAAGGCTAGCCATTTGGGCAAGAAACTGCTCTCCCCTGGACTATTTGATGTTATGCTGTATGAACTGGACATGCAGGACCCACAGAAAAATGACTGCTGAACTTGCCTAAAGGTGAGACAGTCCTTCAGGGTTCCTGCTTCATGAAAGAGTCTGTCAGACATTCTGTAGGACACAGAAGAAAGAGACTGACAAACTGCCAATATGTGAAACTGTCTTTAAAATTACCTGCTTTACGGAAAAGTCTGCTGTATACTGTGGGTCGGTAGGCTGAAGATGGGTGCCTGCAATATTACAGAAGAACTTTGGGTGACTGTCCAGGCAGCAAGATGGCTCTGTTAATTCTAGAACTTTGAAAGTTGCTTACAATACACTTCCTATTAACTTAGCTAATATTATATCCTTCTGAGGTCTTTGATGGAGTTAAAGGCAGTTATAGTTTTCCTTAGTTATGATAAAAGATAAATTAGATATGAAACTTTAGGCTCAGAAAGATAAAATAGATGATAGTATATTTTATTTAATTTTGCCAGATACAAATAGACTAAATATTGTAACTGTAATTCTTGCTTGATAACGGTTTTGTTATATGTAATTTTACTATGTAAAAGCTAAAACCTTCCTTTTATTTAGATAGAAAAGGGAAGATGATATTGGATATCTTTCTGTATATGTGTTGCTTTTATTGGTTGATGAATAAAGTTGTTTTGGCCAACGGCTTAGAAGAGCAAAGCTGGGTGGGAAATCTGAACCAAGGTTTATATAGAAAGTAGGTGGAATCAGAGAGATGCCATGTAGCTGCCGAAGGAGGCAGACACAATGTAGCTACCCAAGAAGCAAGAGGTAACAAACCCGAGCCTTGTAGTAAACTATAAAATAATGGAAATAGACTAATTTAAGATGTAAGAACTAGTTAAGAATACACCTGAGCCATCGGTCAAACAGTGTTGTAATTAATATAGTTTCTTTGTGATTATTTGGGACAGGGTGGCTGGAAAACAAACAACTGTCTCTGCTTACATGTTTGGGTTCCTGTCCTGACTTCCTTCATCCATGAACAATGATGTGGAAGTGTAAGTCAAGTAACCTCCTTCCTCCCCAAGTTGCTTTGGTCATGATGTTTCACCTCCACAATAGTAACCTTAACCAAGAAACCAGGGGTTGGATCCCAGCACTGAAAGAGTTTAATTACACCAGCAAAATCCACCAAGCAACATACTTAAATTAATGCCAATAAAATGACACTAAACCACACATTTCAAAATACTACAGACAATGTTGGATGCCTCCAACCCTATAAAGTTAAAGAAAAAAATCTTTGGGGGTGAAAAAAACCTTCACTTACATTCTTTTAAAATTCATTTTATTTCGTTATTTGCATGTGAGTGTGTTTGAGTGTGGGTATGTGTACATGAGTGCAGGTCAACAGAGGTTGGACCCCCATGGAACTGGAGTTCCAGACTGATGAACTGCCAGACCTGGGTGCTGGGGAGCAAACTCTGAAGAGCAGCACACACACCCAACTGCTAGGCAGTTCTCCAGCCCTTCATTTCCGTTTGTGGTTCTGTCCAAATTCCTTTATCTGGATTTAATTCAGATATGTATGTGTTGGAGCTGCCCATCCAGTTGCCCAGCACAGAGGCAACTTTGTGTCCTTTGGATATTTCTAGGTTAATGTAGGCAGAAGTTTCTGTCCTGCAGCTGCTCCCAAGGAATCACTCAGAGGCTTAATATTAGTTACAAATGCTCGGCCAATAGCTCCGGCTTGTTACTAGCTAACTTACATTTAAATTAACCAGTATTTCTATCTATGTCTTGTCATGTGGCTTGGCACCTTTTTTCAGTACGGCATGTCCATCTCACCTCTCTCTGCATCTCCAGTGACTCCTCTGACTCCACCCTTCTTCCTCTCAGGATTCCCTTAGTCTGGTTTTCCCACCTACCCTTCCTGCCTGGCTGGCTACCAGGCAGTCAGCATTTATTTATTTATTTATTTATTTATTTATTTATTTATTTATTTATTTATTTATTTACTTTAAAAAAATACAAATCCAAATTCCCACACC
Organism: Ondatra zibethicus; assembly: GCA_004026605.1. NCBI lineage: Eukaryota > Metazoa > Chordata > Mammalia > Rodentia > Cricetidae > Ondatra > Ondatra zibethicus. Next base: position 23,680 of record PVIU01006332.1, read on the forward strand.
CTCCCTTCCTCCCACTCCCCTCCCACTACCTCCACACAGCCTCCCTCCCCACCTCCAATCCTAAGAGAGGGCAATGCACCCCACCCTGTGGAAAGTCTAAGACCCTCCCTACTACATCTAGGTTGAGCAAGGTATACATGCAAAGAGAATAGGATCCCAAAAGCCAGTACATGCAGTAGAGATAAATCCCAGTGTCACTATTAGTCTACTAATAGTGTCAACCACATTCAGAGGGACTAGTTTGTTCCCATGCTTGTTCACTTCCAGTCCAGTTGGAGTTGGTGAGCTCCCATTAGCTTAGGCAAACCATCTCAGTGGATGAACCCCTTCATGGTCTTGACTTCCTTGCTCATACTCTCACTCCTTCCACTTTTCAACTGGATCTTTGGAGCTCAGCCCAGTGCTCTGATGTGGGTCTTTGGTGTACTGAACTAAAAAGAGAATTCTCAACAGAAGAATTTCAAATGGCCAAAAGATACTTAAGGACATGTTCAACTTCCTTAGCTATCAGGGAAATGCAAATTAAAACAACTCTGAGATACCATCTTACACCTGTCAGAATGGCTAAGATCAAAAACACTGATGACAACTTATGCTGGAGAGGATGTGGAGTAAGGGAACACTCATCCATTGCTGGTGGGAATGCATACTCGTGCAACCACTTTGGAAATTAGTGTGGCAGTTTCTCAAAAAACTGGAAATCAACTTACCTCAGGATCCAGTAATACCATTCTTGGAAATATACCCAAAAGATGCTCAATCATACTACAAAACCATTTGTACAACTATGTTCATAGCAGCATTATTTGCAATAGCCAGAAACTGGAAACAACCTAGATGCCCCTCAACTGACAAATGGATAAAGAAAGTGTGGCATAACTACACATTAGAGTACTACTCAGTGGTAAAATAAAAAAAAAAAAAAACAATGACATCTTAAATTTTGCATGCAAATGGATGGAATTAGAAAACACTATCCTGAGTGAGGTAACCCAGACCCAAAAAGACGAATATGGTATCTACTCACACATTAGTGGATACTAGCCAAACAAAGGACATTGAGCCTATAGTTCATGATCCTACAGAAGCTAAGTAATAAGGTGAATCTATAGAAAACATATATAGACCCACCTGGAAATTTGAAACAGACAAGATCGCCTGACAAAATATGGGAGCGTGGAAGCAGTGGGTAGAAGGAAGGGGAGAAGGGGGAGGGAATGGGACAGTCGAGTTGGAGGAAAAACAGATATGAGAGCAAGGAAAGAAATATCTTGTTTGAGGGAGCCATTATGGGGTTAGCAAGAAACCTGGCTCCAGAAAAATGCCCAGGAATCCACAAGGATGACCCCAGATAAGACCCTAAGCAATAGGGGAGAGGGTGTCTGAACTAGCCTTGCCCTGTAGTCTGACTGATGATTATCTTAAATATCACCATAGAACCTTTGTTCAGCTTTTTATTAAACCAATCCAGGTGACAAATCTTTGTGGTACACAAAAGGATTATTCCACAGCAGGTTAAAGCATTTCTAACACTTGGTGTCCACATAAGTTAAAGCATTTAACCTTCTCTCTTGGTGTCCACAGGGGATCAGGCCCAGAACTTCGCACACACATAGATTTCTGTGTCGCTCAACTTCCCTATATAATAATGGCATAGTGTTTGCATACAACCTACATATCATTGTACCTACTTCAGAATATTTAGAGTAGGTAAAAGTTTGTGCTGAATTGCTTAAAAAATAATGACAAGAAAAAAAAAAGCCTGAATGTGTTCAGTACAAATATAGCACAAATTTGAAACCTGTGATTGGTGGAATCTGTTTGTGGGACATGCAGACGTAGACTGTGAAGGACTGGCTACTGTAGTTAAAGAATTAAAAGAAGAGGCAATGGCTCAGAATGAACTTAATCAGGGTACCATGCCACCACACTCCTAAGTGGCACACTGCTAATTGTGGAAAACAGTCCCTTCCTCTAAAGCAAGGTCACAGCCTCGTCAGCTGTCCCTTGTGTTGGTTCCTACAAAGAAAGCCGAATATTTGCTGGGTAAGACTGTGCCTGGCAACAGGGACAGTGTAAACATTATCATTGCGGGAAACTGAGCAAAGGGTATTCAGGTCTCTCCAAATCGGTTCTCACAATTGCTTGTGACTCTGTAATTAACTCAAAACACAGCGTATCATTAAAAAGTAAATCTGTCAACTGGAACTGGGGTGCAGTTGAATTAGGATCTCCCTTTTGCGTTCTTAGAGGGGTCATTTAACTAAACCAAAGAATATGAGAGTAGGTGAAATATTGGGCTATATGGTCCAAAGCTTTTATTTTAAAATGAGTATACAAGATCAAGGGGGAAGTATATATGTATGTACATATATATATATATATAATGTGATATTATATACATACATATACATACACACATATATAGCTATCACACACATGGCTACGTATATCATATATAAATCATCTTAAGTAGCAGAAAAGGAAACCTTCACATGTGGGTTGGTTTTGCTTGTTCAGAATTCTCATGAGTTTTATTGTTACATTACAGTTGGAGAAATTCATGTCAAGTCACAAAACTGACTAGTGATCAAGACAAAGTTCTTGGTACTATACCAACTTTCAAGCTATGCCCACATCTATCCTTTATTCAGAATTTGTATTCTATCGCAACCCCAAACACATCCAGATTTAAACAAACCTTTTAAAATGTCCTCATTATGTGTGATGTTCTGCCATAGTCTTTAGTTCTATTCTATTCTTTAATTTTAATATTTTTCTTTTATTGAAAATCGATTTCTTTCATGCAGTATATTCTGATTGTAATTTCCATTCCCCAACTCTTCCCAGTTCTTTCCCACTTCCTTCCCTTCCTGATCCACACCCTTGCTGTGTCTCCTTAGAAAACAAACAGGCATATAAAGAAAAGTAATAAAACAAAATAATATAGAAGAAGATACAACAGAAAAACAAAAGAACTGGAATAAGTCTAAACAAACAGAAGAAAAAAAGCCAAAGGAAAAAAAAAACATAAGAAACTCATATAGATACAGAGACACACATGTTTGCACAGACAGGAATCCTATGAAAACACAAAATCAGAAGCCGTACTATATTGTCAAAGGACCTATAAGGTGAAAAACTAAAGAATGCCCTGAGACAGCATTATGAGATAAGGGACCTTCAAAAATGCTGTTGTGTTTGTTTTTGGTGGCCTTCTACTGCTGGGCATGGGGCCTACCCTTGAGTGTAGCTTGTTTCCCTAGTGAGACTCCCTTAGAGAAAACTAATTTTTCGTTGGCAGTGGTTATCAACTGGAGATGGCTTCTGGATTAGGGATGGGGACATGAGTCCTCTTCTCCTTTCAACCCTAGGGTCCCATCTGGTGCAGACCTGTCCAGACCCTGTGTGTGCTGCCTCAGTCTCTGTGAGTTCAGAGATTCAGAGTGTGCCAGCTTTGTTGTTCAGTAGGCCTTGCTTCTTTGATGTCCTCCATTACCTCTGGTACTTACATTCTCCCCACTTGCTCTTCTGCAGAGTTCCCTGACTCCTGAGGACAGAAATTGGATGGAGACATCCCTTTTAGGGTTGGGTGTTCCACGGTTTCTCACTCTCTGTATATTGCCTGACTTTGGGTCTCTGTATTTGTTCCCATCTCCTTCAGGAGGAAGGTCCTCTGGTGATGGCTGAGCACTGCAGGGACCTATGAATGTAGCAGAATGTCCTTTGGAGTCGTTTTGTTGGTGCGTTCCTTTAGCAGAATAGAAGTATTTTGTTTTTCCCTAGGTCCATGGGCTAACTAGTCCCAGGTTCCTGAGCACCCTAGGTCCATGGGCTAACTAGTCCCAGGTTCCTCATCACCGTAGGTCCATGGGCTAACTAGTCCCAGGTTCCTCATCACCCTAGGTCCATAGGCTAACTAGTTCCAGGTTCCTCATCACCCTAGGTCCATGGGCTAACTAGTTCCAGGTTCCTGAGCACCCTAGGTCCATGGGCTAACTAGTCCCAGGTTCCTCATCACCCTAGGTCCATGGGCTAACTAGTCCCAGGTTCTTGATCACCCTAGGTCCATAGGCTAACTAGTCCCAGGTTCTTGATCACCCAAGCAGTGTTGGTTGTTGGTTCCCTTATGTGGAGTGGGCCTTAAGTCAACTCAGATTTTGGTTGGCTGCTCCCACAGGCTTTGTGCTGCGATTGCCCTAGCATGTCCTGCAGGCAGGACACTGTTGTAGATAGAAACATTTGTGGCTGGTTGGCAGTTCCTTTTCCTTTGTATCATGTAGAACACCTTCAGTACCATGAATGCTAGTTCGTAGGGGTGAAGGTTCTACTTAGGCATCATCCCAACTGACTTCTTTGTGTTCAATGAGTTGTGTAGGTGTTGTCTTCAGCACTAGGGTCTTGCCATCAGTTTGTGGAGAGCCTTGGTAGTAGCTTGGGTTATTTGGGGTTTCCCATGGGACCCCTTTAGCCAACTACCTGATTTGAGTTAATCTATTTCCAGTACTGGAAGCTTCATTTGGTGATGAGACATATCCAGTTGGGGCTCTGTTTCTTCCATTATTTCGCAATTTCACTTAGATCAACTTCAAATATGTATATATTTAGGAAGCTTTTACTGTATCAGATTTCCAAATGACCCTTCAAAATGGACATTGGTTTTGACTATCCCTCCCTGAATTCTCTCCCCTATCCCGCTCTTCTCCCTCCCTCCTTGTTTGTTCTTCCCCTTAATCGACCTATAACTAATCTATTTCCTTTTCCTAGGGAGAGCCACCTCTCCCACTCCATTCTATTCTTAAAAACCTATGGAACTTGATTTGATAGTTTATTCATGGCTTGTGACTCAGTTTGAAAAACTCAGGATGTTATTTTCCCCTTCGCTTTGTTCCTCCTGGTAAGACTTTGGAGGAGACTTTCTTTTCAGTACTGTCCAAAAGTCCCCCTCCTTGTTCTGCCAAGACCTTGCATGCCAAACTAAAGGAAACATTGTCCCGGTTAGCTTTGCTTATTTAAATTTATAATGGCACAAACAGAAGACTGTAACCTGATTTCTCCCATGGCCTTAAGTCATTCAAGATTCCCTTCCCCCCCTCTTCTCTCCCTCTTTCTTTCTGCCCACATTCCCAGGAGGGGGCAGACAGACCCTTCAAATGGAACCCTGTCATTTTCTGACCTGATGGGTGGTTTTTCGGTTGACGAGACTCCAAGGCCATGTCTATAAGAGGCAAATGTAGACAAGTGGTCCGCTGATTTGCATTTGGCTTAAAACCTTCTCTGGGTGGGTTGCTGTGTGGGAGAAGTGTGGAGTTGTGCTCTGTATCATTTATCCTGGCAGTTCTTCACCAGACAGAGTGAGCTTGGGTGGCCTGCCATTTCTAACTCATTTCCTGGTGGATGTCATGACGTTCCCATAGAGACCATCTCTATCACCCATCCACAATCTTCCTCGGGTAGTGGTATATAAATCCTTCAAGTCCTGGTCCACAGTGGTATTACATCTTAATCTCAGACATCCCCTGGGTCTGTTAGTGACACTTCTGCTTATTGGAGGCATTGACTTAGCTTTTTAGGTTAATGGTGTCACATGTATTATTTTATTGAATGCTCACAGTAGCCCTGATGATGCCATTGACAATATTTCATTTTCCATTCAACTAAAGCCTTGGCTGGCTTGCAGGAGGCTTTTGTTCAGTAAGTTCTTTGAAGGGTATGGGAATTAGAGAGTATGAGAAGAAAGGGCGTGGTAGAGATGAAATAGCTCTCTGTCTCTTACTCTGAGTCTCTCTCTCTCTCTCTCTCTCTCTCTCTCTCTCATACACACACACACAGACACACAGACAGACACAGACACACACACAGAAACACACATAGACACACAGACACACAGACACACACATACACAGACACACAGACACATAGACAAACAGACACACACACAGACACGCAGACACACACACAGACACACGCACACACACAGACACACACACACACACACACGCACACAGAGTTTCAGTGGCCTAGTCAAAGCTATCCTGCTTTTTTCTTTTAGGATTTGGTCATCTTGGCTCTGCCATCCTCTGCTGTATCCCAAATTATGACAACTGTAAGCGGCAAAACTGTCTTTGCTATGCTCCTTTCAAAAAAAAATATGATTGAGTTTGTGTCTGAGATCTGAACTTATTCTGTAATCATGGGATGACTCAGATTCCCAGTGGAAAGTACTTCCTTTCTTGTTGGGCAGTGGTTCTGATGGTTAGTACACACACACAAACCACCTAGGAATCCTTTCAAAATGAAATTTCCTGGGCATCAGGATACATTTATTTAATATGTCAGGAGGCTGGTCTTGAACTCATGACCTTCCTACTTCAACCTCCAGAGGGGTGATATTACAGGTGTTTGATGCCATACCTTGCCCTGAAGTTATCTTTTTAACATATTTTAGACATGATGGTTTGAATTCAAGTAAGTCATACTATAAAAATGCTAACTGAAGATATTTTAAGGTATATGGAAAAGTAACCTGTATTTTGGCCCACAGATGTAATGTCCATACTGTTAAGTATTTTCTGACCTGGTAAGCCTCTCCGCCAACACAATAATTCAAATTAAACCAAATCAGACTGAATTAGAAGAAGCCCAGGTTTAATAGATGCCATCGCTCCCCAGTGGCCCCCAGCAAAACACAAAGAGGTAGAAAGAACAGGAACGACCATGTCTTCATTCTCGGTGGGGGGTGTGGCAGTTTAAAATAGCCTGTGGGAGTAGTCTCAATCCTCCCTGGGGATTGGTCACCATTTGGTGGGCTTTCTCAGAGGTGGAGTTTGGACTGAGGCAACTCCCAGGGGAGGGGGCTTTGACATGGAACTTTCCACCCAACATTCCAAAATGGATGCCAGGGGCTGGGGTGAAGCCCCCAACTAAACATTCCAGATCTTTGTATAAAGGGCTGTGAGGGAGCTGAGGTGATGCTCCAACCAGACACGTACTTAGGAAGCTGAAGCACGAGAACCCGAGAAGAGTGGCCCCGCCTGGGATATGTACTGACTTCTTGGCCAGCCTGGGGTGCATAGTGGAAACTTTGTCTTGAAGAAAGATAATATAATAACTTTAGGAGAGGATTCAATGAGAGAGAATGGTGTTCTCTTATGCTGAGGGCTCCTTTGTGTTTCTTAACTTCCTCTGGAGATGGGTTGACCTGTGACTAGGTTCAGATCAATGGAATGCGGCAAAAGCACGTCTGAACTGATTCCTAAAATCCCTATTATAGCCTTTCATAAGCTGTGTCTTTCTCCATCTTCTAGACAGATGATGCCAGGTGGCCGCGAAGCTGGAAGATGGTGGAACAAGGTGGAAACAGCTGGGCGTTTGGGTCGCCGCCTAGAGGGGCGATGCTTGGCTTGTGTTGAATGCTGACATGAGCAACAACAGGCTGTTGGTGCTAAACCGCTGGGAATTGAGGGATTGTTTATTTTGGCCACAAAGTCTATCCTCTGTCCATAAATACAATGTTATGTTATTACTGTGATGGGAAGTTTTCGTTTACTCTCGTAGGAGAGAAGGATTGTTGTGAGGGGAAGTTTTCATTTACTCTCGTAGGAGAGATGAATTGTTGCTTAATCCCAGCTGTAACCAACAGCAGAACAGGATGAAATATGGAAAATTAGTCCTTTGACTCTTTAAACCAACAGCCAAATAAGTCTGTGGTATTTAACATAGAAGGACTAACTACCTTTCTTTTTTAAATCTAAAAATGGTTTCTGAATTTATCGACTCAAACTTAATCACAAATCAAAATTTTAAATTTCTAGGTTATGAACTCTCTCAATGTCAGAAAGAGAAATGACGTCCATGAATTAAATGATTCATATATGCACAGCCACTATGCATTCAACGGGAAACAGAGTGCATAGGATGAAATGGATGAACGATGATGAAAACCTAAGAATCTGTGGATGCCATTTTTAAATTTTTTTAAAGAAGGTAACCATTGAAATGTCCTCTAGCCTTCCTTCCCATGAGTATCTAGTTCTGACTTTGCCGCCACGATAGCGCCTGATTTCTATTCTGTGTACTATGGAGTAGATTATTTCAGTGTTTCCCAGCTGCCTGCCATGACCTATTTGTGGGTCATAAGACCAGTATTAGGAGGTGAAAACATCATGACCAGAATTGAGCAGATGAAGTAGACATTGTCAAAGTGAACACAGCAAGGCTATCTCATCTCATGGATGCTATTTCTGATGCACAAATATCCATAGTTCCTGTTGCTGGAATAATCATGTTCTACAGAGTTCAGTGGACTCTGAATCATTGCAGGTAGAGAAAGTACAGTTAGGTTCATGCTAGTCTCTGCTTGTGACATTATTCATTAACCAGTCATGTATTTCTGTTTGATATGTATGGTTGATCCACCAACACTGAACTCACACCAGGAACTCTGTAATCATTTATGCCTGAATGAATATTACCGGATATACATACTTCTCTGTAAGGCTCATCACAACCTTCTTATGTCTTATTGTCTTAGAGGACAATACTCTAGCCCTATGCTGGATCCTTTTAGACAGTCAACTCACCAAATAAGTTAAACAGTCACACCTACCCACACATGTAAAAAGTGCTACTGACTAGATACAACAAAGGCACAGTGGCCCCCAACCACAAAGCTGAACGAAGTACTATTCAGGATTGTAATGAGTCCTGTGGAGAAATAGCTGTATTCATGCAGGAGGTCTGAAGTAAGGCTGAGGTTTTCCTCTTGTATTGGGATCATCAGTTTTGGGTAAGCCAATGTCTGGCTGCTCTGTTCGTAAGTACACTCTTAATCAGTGGTAAGATCACAGCCAACACTCAGAGGTTTCCCTAAAAATGTAAGTGTACAAAGTATAGTGATAATGAGGGTTGCATAGAAATGTGTAGACAGCATGTCCAAATACATGTAGTATCAGATTGTGGTATAAATCACAAAAAAACCAAAAAATTCCCATTTCCTATTGCGGTTATGATTTTGGTGCATGCTAGGAAAGGACTGTTCCAATTGAGCTAATCCCCAGCTCACCCAGGCTTATGATTTTTTAAAAAAATTTATTCTCTCATATGTTACACCCTAACAGCAGTTTCCCCTCCCTCCCCTCTTCAAGTCCCTCCCCCCACCCCTTCTCTCCCCCAAATCTGCCCTTCTGTTTCCCCTCAGAAAAGGCCAGGCCTCCCAGGGACATGAACCAAACATGGCATATCAAGTTACATAAGACTATGCACCTCCCCTCTTATGAAGGCTGGATGGAGGAACCCCCTTGGAGCAAGAGGGTCCTACAAACAGACAAAAGAGTCAGACAGCTCCCAGCTCCCACTGTTAGGAGTCCCATAAGAAGACCAAGCTACACAGCTGTGGCATACATGCAGAGAGCCTAGGTCAGTCCCAGGCATACTCTCTGGTTATCTGTTCAGTCTCTGTGAGGCCCTGTGAGCCCAGGTTAGTTGATTCCGTGGGTTTTCTTGTGGTGTTCTTGACCCCTCTGGCTTCTACAACCCTTCCTCCCCCTTTTCTGCAGAATTCTCTGAGCTCTATCTAATATTTGGCTGTGGGTGTCTGTATCTGCTTCCATCTGTTGCTGGATGAAGCCTCTCTGATGACAATTGGGCTAGGCACTAATCTATGAGTATAGCAGAATATCATTAGGAATTATTTCATTGTCTTTATTTTTTCCAACTGTGTTTGGTTCTATCCTGGGTTTCTGGGCTGTCTAGCACCTGGGTCCTGGCCCTCTGAGCAGTATCAGGGGTGGGCTCCCTCTCGTGGCACAGGTCTCAATTTGGACCAGTCATTGTTTGGCCACTCACACAAGGTCTGCTTCACTTTTACCCCAGCGCATCTTGCAGGAAGGACAAATTGTAGGTGGAAGGTTTGATGGCTGGGTTGGTGTTCCAGTCCATCCACTGGAAGTCCTGCCTGGTTACAGAAGATGACTGGTTCAAGTTCGGCATCTCCTATTGCTAGGAGTCATAGTTAGGATCACCTTCATAGATTCCTGGAGTTTCCGTTGTGCTAGGTTTCTACTTTACCTCTGAAATGCTCCCCAATTCCAGTAATCTCTGCCAGGACTCTCTCCCTCCATCCTCCCCCTGCATGATCCCTGCTGGTCTCATCCCCATCTGCCCCCAGGCTACCTTCTATATCTGTTTTATTTCCTCGTCCCAGGAGATTCATGCATCCCCTCTTGATCCCAACCCTGAGTCCGATTGGGCTACATCTCCAGCCTACCCTGGGCTTATGCTTTGTTTTTAAAAAGGAAAGACACTGCTTTAGTGTTTCCGTATTTATCCTACCTTTGTAAGTCATTTTCTTTGTTTAAAATCCATTACATATTAATGTTTTTCTTTGTGTGTGTGAGGCTGATAATAAAATCTCGTTTCCTTGTTTTGGAAGAAGGATTAAAATAAATTTCCTAATTGTTATATCAGACCTGATTTCATGTTTGTGTTTAGATCACATATCTTGTTAATGCCAGTTGAGAATCAGCAAGAATATGAGGTTTTCTTCTAATGTCTTTCATATCAAATGTTGAAGACTGAGATGTTGTCATTGCTAAAAGCAGAATGATTTGTGGCTTTTAGCAAATATGCACAGTGACAATGAAAGAAAAAAATTCTGTAAACTATGTAAAGTCTGTCAAATAATAGGTAATTGCTGCAAATGTCAGGGAGGGGTTGGAAATGCAGCTCCACGGTAGAGAGCTTACATAAGACCTTAGTTCAATTTCTATAACTATAAAGATTGCATGTGTGTGGCGAAGAAGTGCCAACAATGAGTCCCAGATGGACTTTATGTAAGGGCAAAGACAAGGTGGATTTAACCTTTACCTTTGCCCTTCATGGAGCCTAGCATAATTTTTGGCCATGATTTGCTGACAAAATGATGGTTTGCAAAGTGTGGCATAACCAGTCTCAAGGGAGTTCCTCTACAGTCTCGAGTAGCTGCTCAGATGAGGCCAAGTGATGCTTGCCCCTGAGTGTGAGACCTCTGGCTCTCTGTAGATATGGCACTGCCATTTCTGCAAAGAATAACCACACAATGACCACCTAAAAGCAGCCTTGTGTCTGATGACAGAACCCAGGCCTCAACCACCAAATATAGCAAATAAAAGTACAGAATGCCCAGGCAAATGTGGGCGGCTTCTAATTGCCTATGCTTATGAACATACTTCAAAATAAATGTATTTCCTGAGTCGTATTTACTTTTAAACAATTGTTTGCGTGAAATAAACTATAAAGACTGAGTTACACAACTATCCCTTCAGCTCCATTTCCCTAACATTTTGGTCCCCGTGCACTTACTGCTTTTGCAGAATTCTCTTAGAAAAATCCCTGGCAGTTATAATGTGTATTTAATTTGTAGTATAGCATGCTTTCAACAGTGTCACAGCCAAATTCTTTCATCTATTGAGTATGCATTAATGAAAACGAACTCTCATTATCAGCATTAACACTGATCAGGAATGTGTACGAAGTCAACAACTCTAAGAGCCCTTCGAATTTGGATTCTCGAAGCACACCAAGTCACATTTCACCGCATCGCTTGCTTTACTGCTCTTCGTGACTCTCATTGTTTGATCAATGACTTTAAAATGTATCCACCAACCAGAGCTTTGTTGTTACTGTTGTCTTCCAATACAGGGTGGTCTCCAGTGTGAGTAACATGAAGACAGATCTTCCAAGAGCTGAGCAGCTCCACAAGATGGGGCAAGTGCCCTTACCGTCCCCATTTCAAGTGAAAAACTCTTCCTCTTGTAAGCAGTGGTGTCCATTAACAATAGACTTGGTGCTGAGATATTTTACCCTATTTTTTCTGTTGTTGTTACAGCGTTTGTCCATTTCTATTAAAGACTTGAGAAACTCATCCTTGATTCTGATCTTCCTGTCACAGCCCTGCTCCGAGTTCCTCCATACTGAGCAAGGCTGATTTTTTTTCAGGCTATGTCCTGCCCAGAAAGACTCCTTGTCCCAAGCAACATTTGACTTCATTCTGAGTGTGATACAGAAGCAGGATGCTCTGCGCTCTGCTGGACTGTAAAGAACACCACGTGGCTAACGCTATCCATGAAGAACACATTGATCAATACCTTATTCCTGAGAGTAGAAAGGGCCCACCTAATAAATTTATCAGAGTATATTCGGATCATATGAGCCCATTGGCATATTAAAATCATATCAAGAAAACTGGGCCCTAAAACTTACTTAACATACAGACTATGAAGGGTGCAACACCCTAAAACTATAAACATACAGAAAGGGTGTAACACCCTTACCTGGACCCCATAAAGAGGGGGATGTCTAGTACCACTCTGCTGAGGGCCCACTGCTCCCTTATCGGGGGACCTGGTGTACACTTCAAGACACTGAAAGCAGGAACCTCGCAACTGCCCCAGGGGCTTCAGCTTGGCTCATTTTCCACTGGTGATGTGGGCTATTTGAGCAGCTGTGCCTCAGTCCGTCTGCCCATACATTCACCTCTTGCTCTGTTCTTGCCATTGCAGTATCCAGCAGGGCCTGCTATGGAAATACATCTTCAAGTACAGTTTCTTCTTCCTCCATCTCCCACTCTGTTCACTAGACTGCTTCCCCTGTGTGTGTGTGTGTGTGTGTGTGTGTGTGTGTGCACGCTCGCACTGTCTCACACACACTCACTCACTTTCTCTTTGTATATAATTCTGAAGATACCGTTGTTGGATAGTGATGTGGTATCTCTGATCTTATGTGTTTTGTACTCCTCAACAGTGCCGCATAAAAACACGGGCACATCCCTGAGCTACTACACAGAAAGACACCAATTGCCAAATGTGGAGCTCACAAGCTAGAGAAACGGTTCAGGGATTATCCTGTCCATCCAGGGGCTCAAGGAAGGATGAGTTCAGGCACGTACTTTTTCTTTTCGAGAAGTTCAGCCTGTTTTTCTGTTTTGTACTCCATAGTTTACACAAACAATGGAGCAGAGACTGAGTCTGTGATGTGTGTGTGCATCTTTGCACATCGGGGTAGATACAACATGCTTCGCTTTTTGAACAGCTGTCTATAAAATTTAGTGTGAATGCTAAATTAGTACATTTTTTAAAAGAAAAAACTTTATGTCACTGTTTAGCTCAGATCAGAAAAGTTTCCTGGCATTACTGTTTATAGAGACTTTTAAAGATCCCGTAGGCAATGTCAAGCCTGCTGCGTGTGGACAGCCACTTGAATTACAGCGCATCAACTTTAATACGCACCTCAGGAATGATAGGGGTCTTAAATAGCCGGTCGTATTTACGAGAGAAACCTAGAGTTTTCTTAGATTGCCAACCTTAGCAAGACGAGAAATGCAGGGTGACAGAGTCTAAGTGGCTCTTTTCAGATATATCACGCTGATTATCTATATTTAAGACGCAAAACAGTCTTCCAGGAGCTGTTTAATTAAGTGAAAGTAAGTCCTTGTGGAACCAAACGGTTCAGCGAGCAAACAGACACCAGTGAGCCAGGGAATGGGGCGTTATTACGAGCTCGTAGGCCCCGTGACACACTTTAAACCCCCACATCAGGGATCCCAAACACTGATTGGAGGAGAAAATTATCAAACTGAATTTAAATTTCGGCAGGTACAGAATTGTCATGCAAAAGTCCAGGACAGTGTAGCGCTCTCAGCCTGGAAAGAGAGATCAGGGAGGCTGGATTTCTAAAGTCCCCTTGAAGGCTATCAAGGTAAGATGGAATCCCCTTGGCAGGAGCCAACTGTCTCTTGTCGAAAGCGCTTTCAGCTTCAGGGATGAGAGCGACTTGGGTTCAAACTTCTTTCTCTTAACTCTTCAAGTCTAGGGCATGTTTGAAAAGAGAGTGGATTACCAGGGGAGGGATGCTAACCCATCTGATAAGATACGGAATCGCTGTAGAGCAGAACTGATTTTTGCCCCCAGACAGTGTTTGAGATATTATTGCTTAATCAAAAAACCTAAGATGAAACAGATATTGTAACTGTAATAATCTTAAAAATCAACAACTGTAATGCTTTATGTATAATTCACTATAGCTCTATGACTGCTACTTTTATCCAGAAAAATATACTTAATAGCTTTAGGTCAAGTCAAAGGCATTTTTAGGTCTCATCATTGGAATGTAGTGAGGGATGGAATTTAACACAAAAGAACCACGTCTGTCTTCCTCTTTGAGAAAGGGATGATGGCTGTGTCCAAACAACAGCTCTTCCCGAGAGAAAAGCTGAATTGGGGATTTGATTTAACCGCTGGTCTTTGCCTCAGGGGCTGTGTAGTGCGCACAGTTAAGCTCTACGGTGACAAGGGCTGTGTTTTCCCAGGCCCCAGTTTCTGGCCGATATTGGTCTTCAGACGCTTGCTAACTAGACCCAGTAAACGATTCTCAGGTGAAATTTAATATCTTGAATCAAAATCAACTCAGTACCTGAGAAAGTAATTTTCTGGCACTTGATACAAAGGTCCTAAATGCAGATTTTCCTACAATTCTTTGTAGCATACCCACAGATCTGATTTCTGTCCAACTGATTTTTCTGCTTCAGACTTCATGCTGATAGGTTTAGAAAAACAAAGACGTGTTGCCAGGAGGTGGCAAAAACAGAGGTGGAAATTTGATAGTTGTGTGGTCACTTTGAATGGTTTTGATAAAAAGAAGTTAGCTAACTCAAGTTTTAAATATCCTTAGACATGTTTTTATTCATTTCTTGAGAAATCTGTGCTGTCTATTTTGATTATTCTCTGCCTTCCTCAACTCTTCCCAGATCCACTGCCTTTCTTTACTTGCACAGATGTGTGTCCTTTCTGTAAACAGGCAGAAAACATCAAGACCAGTCTTTGATGACCAGATATTCTCAGACGTGCACCTCCCATTGGAGCATGGGGCACCAACCAGGCCTACACTCTTAGAAAAAAACTCACTTTTTGTTTCCCAACACCTACCAATTGCCAACAGTCCCTTAGCTAGGAACTCCACGCCCTGCTTCCCTCTCCACGCTGGATTTGGTCAGGCTAGTCAGGTCCGGTTCATGCAGGTCATCACGCTGCTGGGAGGACAGCTCAAGTCTGCTTTCAGGCATTCCAACAAGGTCCTGATAATTATGTCTTGCCCACCCCATCTTCTTATTGACATATTCACATAAACTTGCTAATCTCTACATCTCATTTGATGTGACCATAAATGCGATAACTTAAAAGAGGCTCCTCCGTTCTAATGAATTGGTCATTTCCATTGGGTCTTCATTGCTGGCCTGCCTTACTTGCCATTGGGTACGAGTATCACATACTGCAGTGCCGGAGTGGAAAGGTGAGAGGGGGGCAGCAAGTCTCAGATGGATATATTGATGAACTTACTACCTTTCTTGGACCAGGGACCCTGGGTCACGGGGAGATAGGACCTCTGCAGAGGCATGACTGGGTTTGGAGTTGTCAAGGGCAGTCTAAGCTTGGTTGATCAGATGACTTTCACCTCCCTCCACCCCCTGTCTGTCTCGAGGCGCCTTAGCCTCGTTTTTAGTCTCTGGAATAACTGAATGAACCCCAGCTCTTCTTAGCACCTTTTTGCAGAGGCCCTGGAATTGTATTCTCGCTCCTTTGAAGCAGTACCAGTAATTCTTATTATATATTCTTTGATGTTTTATTGTCATTCACTACTAACCTTGAATTTAATCAAGGCTATTTTATGACATGCAAGATTGCACTCATTAAATCTTGTGGAAGATCATGAAACAGGAGAAAACAATCCTCTCTATAGTAACAATATCATGATGCAAAGGAGTTAACTTTTAGGAAATATGAACCTAAATTTTTGATTCACATAGATTTTTGTATTTTTATAGCCTCTATTCCACGTATATAAAATATGGATGTGACTCTGTGAATTTGCGTTGCAACAGGGGTGAAAGATTTTGCTCTTAGAAGTCCTCTCATTCAGTGGGGATGGCAAAGTGACCAGGGAAGGGCACTGTTTGTACTCAAGTACGTCTTTACCAGCAACATTTGTGGGTATCATTCCTGTACTTTGCTTCGGGAGATGATGATAATCAGGACACTTCCCTGAGCTCCAGGATCTTATGCCAGAGAAGAGGAACAGAGGGGTAGCCAGGCAACTTCCAAACAGTACAATGTGCTGCCAGCGAGAAGCTTGCAGAAGCTGCTGGCTCTGTGCAGCGAGAGCTAAAGGCGCCCTTGCAAAGCTCAGGGCTGATTCTTCTGCCAGCCCCGGGGATATTCTGAGGAGCGGTGTTATTATTCCAGACTGAAGAAACAGAAGCCCAATAAAGCTATTTAAAGTTTCCAAGCTCTTTCAGAAGATAGCAGGGGAAGAATTTGAATTCAGGGAGTCTAAAACCAAACCCTGTGTTCTTTCTCCTTGCCCAAGCACCTTCAACTCAGGTATTTCTTCCTCTTACAATCTTGATAGCCCAACTCTCTATAGTCAGGTGGGGGATCACAAGTGCTTTGTCTTTTAAGTCCACTCGTGGGAAAATTAGTTAACATTGCTTAAAGTTAATTCCGAAGAAGAGAGCTGTTACCCTCATGGATAGCAGCACAGGGCTAAAGTCACAGCTATGCACTCATACCTCCATGGCTGTTGCCCCACTTGTTTACAGAGGTTTCTGTCCTGCCCAGTCCTGCAGCCTTTCAGTTGCAAAGAAACAAACAGAGGTCTACATTAATCATAAACTTGTTGGCCTATTAGTTCAGGCTTCTTACTAACTCTTACATCCTACATTAACCCATAATTCTTGTCTGTGTCAGCCATGCGGCTTGGTACCTTTTATCAATGAGGCATTCTCATCTTGCTTTCTCTGTGTCTGGATGACAACTGCAGATTGACTCCTTCCTCTTCCCAGAATTCTCCTGTTCTGGTCACCCTGCCTATACTTCCTGCCTGGCTACTGGCCAATCAGCATTTTATTAAAACAATACAAGACCATTGTCCCACAGAACCCACTGACATAAAATGTTGGGAGTCATGACAGTGTCGAGCATGCTGAGGCCCCCAGTGTTGAAAGTCATGACAGTGTTGAACATGCCGAGGCCACCACATGTCTCCACAACCACCAGGCTTATTCTGCCACCCGTGATGTCTTCTCACATTGGTTCTCTCTCCTTGTCCCAGGAAAGGGCCAATGTAAAGACTGAAATAACCAACTACTGTGCTTATCATCTTTCACTTTATTTTTTGTGGTATTCTTTGTTCTAAACAGACACTGACTATTCATAATGAAAATGAAGATAATTATATATATTTGCATTTGGGCAGCTGCATGGGCCATTCCAGTAAGTACATCTCCATAATCAAGCCTTCTTACTTTGCTGTATCTTTTAACATGATATTGAAATGTTCATATTTCCTCAAGGTTTTACAGAGAAGTTGAGTCCAAATGCTTAGATTTTCATTAAAACTATTATGTGATATGGTTTGGGTTCTCAACGAAAGGCAAACATGTGAACCAATTTGTGCTTCCTTTCTTCCCGTTGAAACACATCCCATCAGAAGATGACATACTTTTAAAAATTTAGTCATATTAATTCAATGCCCAGAAGTCATGGAGGCTTTGTCTACTTCTGTTTCATTCCACGTGGATTTCATTTCAATGTCACCACAACTTATACCATTTGAGAAAAACTGAAGTGTGAACAGGAGGTAAAGGTCAGACTTTTCAACATATGATCACATCAGTGTTTCATGTGTGCTATTTATATGTCCATTGTGAAAAATCTTGAGCATATGAATAAGAAAGTCAACCCATTTGTAATTTTATTAGCCAGCTTTCATGCCTAGCATTTTCGTATGATTTCACATAGCCAGTTATGGCATTGTTTCTGCGGCTGAGGATTTTTGCAAGCACTTCAGGCTGACTCGCAGAGCTTCAGTAGTGATTGCTGGATGCTGCTCCAGCAGCCCACGCCCACTATCGTTTTAGAGGCTTGGGCCTGACACAGTAACAGAACAAGGACTCATCTTGTCTTCATACACATGAGATAAGTGGGCTTGTAACACTCAGTTAAAATGATGACATTATAAAAATCCTCATTTGCTCAGCTTGAAATTCTGCATAAGCACTGTAATGGGTAGCTTTTCCTACATGTCAGATTATGCTCTGACCTTTGCGTTACATCTTTTCTTCATCATAAAACAAGAACCTGTGTAATGTTTATGTTTTTTTAACCTTGGCAGCTTCCTCAAATCATACCATTGGAAAAACACATTGTTGAAAAATCCGTGAATGTATCGTTTTTAGCACACTCAGGAACTCCAGCACAGGTAAGGAGATGTAAATATAAATATTCCTTTCGTTTTCTTCTTTCAAGCCACTTTTATACTCTGTGACCTTCCCTAAAATTTCCACCCATTCTTTTCTTCCTTTGACTTTATTTGAAAATGATGCTCACAATTTATTTTGAATTGTGTCTCTTTTTCAGAATGAGTTACATATCAATAACAGCACTAAAGACAACAGTGACCCTCCCAATGACAGTGAATTAGGAAGACAAGTGTATACCAAGGACACTTACAAAAGAGAAGGGAATGGTTCTGAGTCAACAGACATAGGAGGGACGAATTCTTCTACACAGACCATTTTAGCAAATGAACAGAGGAACATTGCCTATGAAAATGAAGACATAGAAACATATGGTCATGATGAGATACATGCAAAAGGAGAGAACAGCACAGCCAATGACATCAGGGACCAAGCAAGCATCACTGAAAATGTGGGAGAAGCAAAGGAGAGTAGTGTAAATGGGCATGCTGATCAGGGTAAAAAAATTGAGGGTGCTGGTGATGCAAGTCAGAATGGAGATCCCACCACTGTCCAGGGAAATGGACCTCAAGAAGTCGGCAGCAAGAATAGTATAAACCATGAGGTTGGAACACATGCAGATGGGGTTGCTACAGATGAAACCACGCCTCAGAGTGAAGGGGAGGGAGGTGGGAACAAGGGGGTTGAGGTAACAGCAAGCACTGAGGGAGAGGCTGGTTTGGATAATACTGATGGGAATTCCAGTGGGAACGGAGAGAATGGGGATGAGGACGCGGGCTCTGGTGATGATGAGGCTACAGAAGCAGGAGATGACAGTGAGGGCCAGGAGGAGCAGTCTCATCAGGGGAAAGATGACAACAGAGGTCAGAGTTCAGTTAGTGGTGAAGAAGGTGACTCCAAAGAGAAAGAAGGCTCCCCAAACGGATGCGGTGCGGGTGGCACCGCCAGCAGTGAGGAGAACAAGAACATTGAAGAAGGCAATGGCAGTCACAAAGGCAACGGAGATCCAGAAGGTGGAATCACCTGCCAGTCAGAAACATGTCCTCTGGGGAAGAGCCAAGACCAGGTCAGCTTTGAAACTGATTCCTTCCTATGGCGGCTTACATTCTCCCCTCCACACTCCAATGGGTGTGCAAAACAACAAATCCAGACAAATACAAAATAAAACCCCAAACTAACATAAGAAATGTCACAATAAGTGTCTGGGTACATTTTTTTTTTACCAACATTGAGTATTTTAATGAGAAAGCTAGAGTCCTTATAGACTTTGATGTAGAACAATTTTTAAAAATTCAGAAGTTAGGCTGGGCAGTGGTAACACACACCTTTAATCCCAGCACTAGGGAGGCAGAGTCAGGTAGATCTTTTTGAATTAAAGGCCAGCTTTGTCCATAAGAATTAGTTCCAGGACAGGCCCCAAAGCTAGAAGTCAAGTTAAATAATAATTCAATCATGTGTGTGTAAACCATTTTATCATTATTACATTCATTACACAAAATAAGAGTTTCACTGTGATACTTTTATTATCGTGTGCCTGTTTAATCCAAGTTCCCATGAGGTAGAAACCTGGACGGTTTATTGCAGGATTCAAACCCTAATACTGAACATCCTTAAGTATTAGATGAGCACATTTTCCAAATCACCATTGCACTGGCAGCCAAAGTCCTGGTCTTAAGGCCATTTCCCCAGACAGTTATCCTCAGACCATGGAATTTCACAGCAAATATTTACTAATTACCTATTCTTTTCTATATTGTTCCATAGGGAACAGAAACTGAAGGTCCCAGCACAGGCAACAAAAGTAATATTACCAAAGAAACTGGGAAACTCAGGGACAATAAAGGCAACAATGGACACCAAGGAATGGAGGAGGACAAGAGGAATAGCCCAAAGCAAGGGCAGTCTGGCCAGCCTCAAGGGCCTGCTGAGAAGTCAGAAGCCCGCAACAAGATGGGACACAGCAAGATAGGTAGTGGCAGCAACAGCAATGTGCACGACAGCTACGATTTTGATGACGAGTCCATGCAAGGAGACGATCCCAACAGCAGCGACGAGTCTAACGGAAGTGATGATGCTGACTCGGAGAGTGAGAGTGAGAGCGGCGGCCACGGTGATGCTTCCCGTGACTCTGATGAATCAAATGATAATGGCAACGACAGTGACTCAAATGGGGATGATGAAAGGAGTGATGACACATCTGATGATGACGATGGCGATAGTGACGGTGATGGTAACAGTGAGAGCAATGACGAGGATGAGTCAGAAAGCAGTGACCATGACAACGGCAGTGACAGTGAGAGCAAATCAGGCAGCAGTGACAGCAGCAGTGACAGCAGTGACAGCAGCAGTGACAGCAGCAGTGACAGTGATAGCAGTGACAGCAGTGACAGCAGTGACAGCAGTGACAGCAGTGATAGCAATGACAGCAGTGACAGCAGTGATAGCAGCGACAGCAGTGACAGCAGTGACAGCAGCAGTGACAGTGACAGCAGTGACAGCAGTGACAGCAGCAGTGACAGCAGCAGTGACAGCAGTGACAGCAGCAGTGACAGCAGTGACAGCAGCAGTGACAGCAGTGACAGCAGCGATAGCAGCGACAGCAGCAACAGCAGTGACAGCAGCGATAGCAGTGACAGCAATGATAGCAGTGACAGTAGTAGTGACAGCAGTGACAGTAGCAGTGACAGCAGTGACAGCAACAGTGACAGCAGTGATAGCAGCAGTGACAGCAGTGATAGCAGCAGTGACAGCAGTGATAGCAGCAGTGACAGCAGCAGCAACAGCAGTGATGACAGCAGTGACAGCAGTGACAGCAGTGACAGCAGCAGTGACAGCAGTGATAGCAGTGATGACAGCAGTGACAGCAGTGACAGCAGCGACAGCAGTGACAGCAGTGACAGCAGTGACAGCAGTGATGACAGCAGTGACAGCAGTGATAGCAGCGATGACAGCAGTGACAGCAGTGATAGCAGTGATAGCAGTGATGACAGCAGTGACAGCAGTGATAGCAGTGATAGCAGTGATGACAGCAGTGACAGCAGTGACAGCAGTGATAGCAGTGATAGCAGTGATGACAGCAGTGATAGCAGTGATAGCAGTGATAGCAGTGATGACAGCAGTGATAGCAGTGATAGCAGTGACAGCAGTGACAGCAGTGATAGCAGTAATGACAGCAGTGACAGCAGTGATGACAGCAGTGACAGCAGTGACAGCAGTGACAGCAGTGACAGCAGTGATAGCAGTGACAGCAGTGACAGCAGTGACAGCAGTGATAGCAGTGATGACAGCAGTGACAGCAGTGACAGCAGTGATAGCAGTGACAGCAGTGACAGCAGTGATGACAGCAGTGATAGCAGCGATGACAGCAGTGATAGCAGCGATGACAGCAGTGATAGCAGCGATGACAGCAGTGATAGCAGTGATGACAGCAGTGATAGCAGTGATGACAGCAGTGACAGCAGTGACAGCAGTGACAGCAGTGAAAGCAGTGACAGCAGCAGTGACAGCAGCAAGAGCAGCAATGGCAGTGACAGCCAGGATAGCACATCTGACAGCAGTGATGATAGTGATAGCAAGGCTGGTAACGGTCACAATGCAAGTGATAGTGACAGTGACAGTGAAGGCAGTGACAGCAACCATTCAACCAGCGACGATTAGGACAAAGAAAGTCCCATGAGACCCTGTGTGTGAACATTTGGTGAGTAATCGAAAGGCAGCAATGATTCCTAACCCACTAGAGACAGGCGAGAAACACAGATTATGTGGAATCCACCGAGATCACAGGGAATCAAGTTCAACTTGGATACAGAGCCAAGCTCCAGCTCTCTCAGAGACAGCCTGGGTGTACCAACTTTGGTACATGTGTGTGAAAATGTATTCATTTTCAGAAAACATTTTTAAGAGTATAAATCTAAACATAAAATAATTAAATAAAAACTGAAACAATCACTGTGATATGTAGCTTTGATTTGAAGAGCGGGTGCTTTAGAGAACAGAGCAAGCAAAGTTACAGACAGCCTGCAACATTGTCTTTGTCCTCCAGTGGTCTCAGTACCAGAGAGCTAGTCTTCATGCTGTGGAGATGAGAGATGCTGACCTGTGACATTCAGCTCAACCACCATTTCCTTTAGATGTTGTAGGGAAAGACCTCTGTGACAGGAGCACAATGCCGAAGCAACTATTGACCCTATCCAAGGCACTGGGACAATCTTTGTGATGTTAAAATAGCTATGGATTATGAAAATTCTGAAGAATGAATCACTAAAGAGTTCTGAGGATGGCTTGAACAAGATCTGACACATGCTATTACATTTCTGCAAGGGGTGGAAATGTAGTACAAAGTCCCTAGCCCCCTGCAGTGCTTTGAACAGTGTCTCTCTCTCTTCTACCCGCGTCTTTCAGATTTTTTGTAAACAAGCAACATAGATGGGTGATTTCAAGAGGCGGAATCATTTTCCTAGTTCTCCATGTAACACTGTGTTATTTGTTATCTTCAGTCAGCCTCATAGGACAAACTAGGTTGTCAGTTTCAATCAAGAATTGCAAAGATGTATGAGAACAGAGTGACCTTTTATGGTCACTTGGGCAGTTTTGAAAGTAAGAGAGGTGATGGGAATGAACCACGCCAAGGCAGGAGGTGTGAATTAGGATTGCACTAAGGGAACCTTAAGCCCTAAGCCTAGAGTATATCTTTCAAGATTTGGTGTTGTGCTTTGCCATTTTTCTATTTTTCCACATGAGCTGTTATGTCAGATTTGAGTCATAGCAAAGCTACTAAGTACATTAAGACTTTAGTTGACTCTACTATTGTTATAGACAGGTTTTACCCAGAATTTCAGCTTTTTCCTGTGCTCGCTTCCTTTTGCAAGAGTTTCTTAGCTAAGGAATATTGTGAAGGCTTTGAGATGCTGCTATCTCTAAACTCATTTGTTACTCCTAACCCTGTAAGACACCAGGCTTCCTCTTTGCCACGGCCATGACACAACTCCAGACCTCTTGCCAGAAAATAGCAATTTAGGTTTTGACTTCTATTAAACTGCAAACGTGCCTATATTTGCCTGGTTTAACTTGTGCCTCTGGCACCTGTCACACCTACTCACCAAAGTTGTGATGATGACTAAGCAATGGATAGGAAACTCATTGTAAACTGGATAAGAAATGTAAATGAAAAGATATGAATTTCAGTATTATAATAAACATCTATTTATAAAATTGCTCACAGGAAAAATTCTTCATTCTACTTAGTTTGAAAACACTTGCCCTCCCTATTATAAAAGCTGATATATAAGATTATATTTCTTACACATATTAGCCATTCTTATTAAAAATCCATATTTATAAACACAAAATGTAAACTTTGAATACTACACAAAAGCATATATAATACTAAATCTTTACCATTCACTGTTCTATTTATTTTCCCCAGAGGCAACTCCTCTTTCAGATGTCTTACAAACATTCCAAACATATTGTCTGCATGCTTAAATGACTCTGTTCACCTTTAAAAAGTCTGCAGTAGTCTATGACACTCATCTTACACTCAGACTTAGTGATATGCCATGCCAATGCTCATAGAATGTAGGTCAAATTGTGTATGCAGGTGTTCATGGAGACCAGAAGAGGGCATATGAACTCCTGGAGTTGAAGTGACAGGCAGTTGAATGTTGCCCAATGTGGGTGTTGGAATCGAACTTGAGACTTTTCTAAGAGCAGTGTATATTGTTAATTGATGAGTCATCTCTCCAGCCTTTCAGAGCAGTATTTCCTAAACCCCACGTTGTTAATCATAGTAACTTGTTATATCAATTTAATGAGTTACAAAAATACTTGGTACATGAAAGAGTAAAGAAAAATCATAATGCAAGATGGAGAGTGTGCTGTGAAACTTTCTATACACATATATACAAAGATGTCTAAGTATCCATACACTAGGACATGTGTGCAATGTCTTTCTTACTGTCTGTTGCAGTTAGAAAAGGTAGAAAGCCATTGGTTTAGGAAGGCATTACTGTTCTGTATTCAGAGGCTGCTTTTTAGTTTCCTGGCTGCCCAGACCTAAAATAATCACATAGAAACTGTATTAATTAAAACACTGCTTGGTCTATTAGCTCAGGCTTCTTGTTAACTAACTCTTGCATCTTAAATTAACCCATTCCTATTGTTTTATATTTTACCATGAGGCTCATGGTTTACCAGTAAGGTTTTGGCAGGCAGGTGTCTTTTTCCTTCACCAGCTACATGGCATCTCTACATCTTTGTTTGGATTTTCAGCCTGGCTTTACTCTGTTAAGCTATTGGCCAAAAGCAGCTTCTTTATTAACCAATGGCAATAAAACATATTCACAGCATACAGAATGGAATCCCACATCACCTCCCCTTCTCTGTCTAATTCAAAAGGAAGTTTTTTAATTTAACATAGCAAGATCACATACAATAAAACAGTTATCAAGCAAGAATTATAGTTACAATATTTATATCTACTTTATTTTTATCATAACTAATGAAAACTATAATTATAACTATCTATTTTTAATGCCATTAAAGACTCCAGAAGTATATAATATTACCCAAGTTAACAGGAAATTTATTGTAAGAAAATTGCAAAATTCTAGAATTTTGCACTGCATGGACAGTCACTCAAAGTTTTTTTTGTAATGTTGGGGCATTCATCTTTAGCCTGTAGTCCCAAAATATCTGGGAGACTTTTTCATAAAGCAGGAAGTTTGAAGATCTTTTACGCTTTGTATTGGCAAAGTTCATCTGTTGTTTTTTTCTGTGTCCTGTAGAATGTTTGGCAGACTCTTTCATGAAGCAAAAATCCTGAAGGATTTTCTCACCTTTAGGCAAGTTCAGCAGTCATGTTTTTATGGGTCCTGAATGTCCACTTTATACAGCATACCATCAAGCAGTCCAGGCAAGAGCAGTTTTTTGCCCAAATGGCTAGCCAACTCCATAAGGAGACTCTTCAATCCCCATCTTCCTCTTGATGTAATTGATGCTGCCAGGAGGAGACAAGTCATATTGAGAAAATTCTTAAGTTCCTAAACATTTTAAACGCCATATTCTGTAAGTCTATGGGTGATGGGAAACTTCCTTCAGCCAATGGTCTTTGAACGGCTGGACCAGGTTGGGGCATGGCTTTGGGTACCAAAAAGCTATAGTCCTGCCACCTGACCAGTGTTGTGTTTATTGGTTAATGAATAAAGACGTTTTGGCCAGTGGTTTAGCAGAATAGAGCTAGGTGAGAAAACAAAACTGAATGCTGGGAGAAAGAAGTTGAAGTCAGTGAGAAGCCATATAGCCGCCACAGGCAATAAACTCCTCCACTGGAGCCCACCAAAATTTTGCCGGTAGGGCATGATTTCGTGGTGATACACAGATTTATGGAAATGAGTTAGTTTAGGATATAAGAGCTAGCTAATAATACACTTAAGCTATTGGCCAAACAATACTGCAAATAATATAGTTTCTGTGTGATTAGTCTGGGTCTGAGCATCCAGGAACAAATGAGCAGTGTCACCCAACAAATTGGCATGCCAATGTGGTCCAAAATGTTTGGGGCTGATGTCCACCACCGACTTCAGGTCTGGATGCTTTTGTGCCCACTCAGGGTCCAGAGAAAGTAGCTGAGACCATGCCTAGGGCAGGTCTCAGTTCCCTACCTGGGCAGGCAGTGGGATGGAGTTTACTAGGAGTGCACAGGCAGGAGATCATGGCAGATACCCATTGCCATACACAGAGATATTTCCAGGATGCACAGTACACAGCATGGCAGATTTAGCTATTACACAGACAAAAAGGGTTTATGTGCTGCACGCTACTTCTTAGAGTTAAAGTGGTGAGCCCAGCTTCTCCAGAACTTGTGGTAATAGTACCTCCACCATATTGAAAGGCAGAGAAAAGTGGAGCCAGCATCCAGAGTTGCTGCAACCAAACTGCTTGCTTATCATTTTAAAAGTGCTCCTGGTCAAAAGATAATTGCAAATGTGCAATAAAGACAGATTCAGATAAAAAAGACCTCTAAATGGGTCAGTGTTGGATAAATTTATGTAGGCTTGGGAGAGAGAAGGAAAAGAGTATAGATAGTTATAAATAAAAATAATTTTAAAAAATAAAACAAAGTCCTTAAAGAGACAGAGTACAGATAGTCATAGATTAAAGGAGTAAAAAAAGCCATGTAAAGATGAAATACACACAGAGAGTCTGGATTATGTATATTATTGTGTTTTCTTTAATTTTTTTTGACTGTGAATAAGCTAAGTACAGAGAGACATTTCATTGTGTGAGCTACTAAGCTAAACCAACCTATATTTTTTAAAGGTATCTTGATTCCAAAATTTGGGTCTAAGGATTTGTTGCTTTGGAAAAGAGGTTCTGCTTTTGTTTTCACAGAGGCTGAGAACCTGTGAATTCCTTCCAGACTAATGTGGTTTAATGGACCAAGACCCCCTGAAAGGGCTCCGCAAATCCCCAAATTACTTCATCCAACTAAAAGCAGGAAGTAGTTTGGAGAGAACTGTGCCCAAATTCCTAAATATTTTATAAATGTTTGTTTACATTTAAAGGGGATATGCTATAGAGACTTGCATTGGTATGGATCTTGATCTATTGATACAAGTTTAAGGTCAATTTTCTTATATGTATGTTTCTGCTCTTGATTAAGGTATTGTGTTTGTACAGCTCATGTAAAGATGTATAATTAAGAAATACAGGTTAATAGATAGTCATCTATAATATTCAAGCTTGTAGTCATGTTAGTTAGGCTTTCTAGATGTATAGAGATATATTTCAGATGGATAGATATTCTTCAAACCTTTCAAAGACTAACAGAATATGGCATTTGAAATGTTTAAAAAGTCAGGACTTTTTATGACAATGAGACACATCAAATCCTGGCAGCATCAATCTACTTCAACAGGATATGGGCATCGAAGAGGATCCTTATGGAGTTTGCTAGCCATTTGTGTAAGAAACTACTCTTGCCTGGACTGCTTAATATTATGCTGTATAAACTGGACATGCAGAATTCACAGAAAAATGACTTCTAAACTTGCCTAAAAAAGGTGAGACACTCCTTTGGGGTTCCTGCTTCATAAAAGAATAAAAAAAAGTCTGTTAGACATCCTGCAGGACACAGAAGAAAGTGATTGACAAACTGTCAATATAGGTGAAACTGTCTTTAAAATTTCCTGCTTCATGGAAAAGTCTGCTGATACTACAGGTTTGTAGACTGAAGATTTGTGCCCCAACATTACAAAAAGACTTTGGTTGACTGTCCAGGCAGTGTGATATCTCTGTCAATTCTAGAGTTTAGGAAGTTTCACTTCCTGTTTACTTAGGTAATATTATATCCTTTTAGGGTGTTTAATGGAGTTAAAAATAGATAGCTATAATTATAGCTTTCCTTAGTTATGATAAAAATAAAGTAGATATAAGTATTGTAGCTATAATTCTTGCTTGATACCTGTTTTTTATATGTAATTTTACTATGTTAAATTTAAAACCTTCCCTTTTATTTAAACAGAAAAGGGGAAATGATGTGGGAAGTCCTTCTGTATATGTGTTGCTTTTATTGTTTAGTGAATAAAGTTGTTTTGGCCAGTGCTTAGTAGAACAGAGCTAGGTGGAAAAACTAAATTGAATACTAGGAGAAAGAAGGTGGAGTCAATGAGAAGCCATGTAGCCACCACAGGAGACAGACACCCTACCTAAGCCCACTGAAACTTTGCTAGGAGGCCACAGTCACATGGCGATACACAAATTAATGGAGATGGGTTAGTTTAGGATATAAGAGCTGGCTTAAGCTATTGGCCAAACAATATTGCAAATAATATAGTTTCTGTGTAATTATTTCAGGTCTGAGAGGCTAGGAATGTACAAACAGGCTCCGCCTACTTTTGAAAGGTTTGAAGAATACCTATTCATTGGAAATATATCTCTGTACATCTAGAAAACTTAAGTAACATGACTAAAAGTTTGACTATTATAGATGGCTATCTATTAATCTATATTTCTTAATTATATATTAGATTTTAAAATGAGCCACACAAACACAAAACCTTAATCAAGAGTAGAAATATACATATAACAAAATTGACCTAAATTTGTATCAATAAATCAAGATCCATACCAATGCAAAGTATTTATCTCTATAGCATATCTTCCTTTTTTAAATAGAAATTAACTGTGACCATTAATTACTTACAATCAACTCCCTTTAAATAAAAACAATCATTTATAAGCAATATTTGTGTATTTGGAGTACATTTATCTAACAATGTGACCCATTTAGAGGTGTTTTTATTTGAATATGTCTTTATTGTGTATGTGTAATTATTTTTTGATCAGGAATACCTTTTTAAAAAAATGATAAGTGGGTGTAGCTAGGACCAAATCCCTGGCCCTGCCTGCTTGCTCTGCTCAGTCCAACATGGCAGAGAAATGTTCATCACCAGCTCTGTGAGCCATTTTCTATGCCCCAGCTCCAGAGACTCAGCAGGTCTATATCTCCATTAAGCAATTTGTAACATGCTACTCACAGATCCCATTTAAGTGCTCAGCCTCCTGAAAGAGCCAGAGCTGTTTGTGCAACTAGCATAAACCAGGAAGCCCTGCCCTAAAGAAGCCACACAGCCTTTGCTGCCAATGCTGAGTCAGGAAGACCTCTCTTAAAGGAACCACGGTGCCCCTGCTTGCCACCAGCAAACAGAACCCATCTGAAAAAAA
Organism: Ondatra zibethicus; assembly: GCA_004026605.1. NCBI lineage: Eukaryota > Metazoa > Chordata > Mammalia > Rodentia > Cricetidae > Ondatra > Ondatra zibethicus. Next base: position 52,694 of record PVIU01006332.1, read on the forward strand.
ATGCAGTTATCATGAAGCTGTGTTAAACTCTGTTTCTTTGTGTGTGTCTAGAATTCCTTTTCAAGCTCTTTCAGGTTTTACGTGGATTTAGTTGCCCCACTTTGGGCACCAATTTGTAGATGGAGGCTGTTTGTTCATTTCCCGGCTGCCCAGACCCAAAATAATCACACAGAAACTATATTAATTAAAACACTGCTTGGTCTATTAGCTCAGGCTTCTTGTTTACTAACTCTTACAACTTAAATTAATCTATTCCTATTATTTTATATTTTACCATGAGGCTCACAGTTTACCAGTAAGGGTTTTGCAGATGGGTGTCTGTTTCCTTTGGCAGCTACATGGTGTCTCTCCAACTCCTCCTACTCTCTCTCAACATCTCTGTTCAGATTTTCCACTTGGCCTTACTCTGTTAAGCCATTGGACAAAAGCAGCTTCTTTATTAACCAATGGCAATAAAACATATTCACAGCATATAGAGGGGAACCCCATATCACTGCACTGGTAATTAATATTGACTTTCAGTGCTCCAAACCTCTAATGAGATTTTGAAGACAGCCATTTAAACGAAATCAAAAGAGGTCTGGGCATGTAACTGAGCTGTTGGACTGTGTGTCTAGAAGCCTCTGTTCAATTCCCAGCACCACAAGCAGCCTAAAACCATACATAGTGTCCCATTCTTGTGATCTTAGCGTTCTGCAGGCAGAAGAACCAGAAGTTCAAGGTCATACTCAGCTACATAGTGGGTTTCAGGGTAGTGTGGGCAGCATAGCATTCTCAAGATCTTGGACATGGGTGGAGGATGGAGAAAGAGGCAGATAGACAGAGAGAGAGAGAGAGAGAGAGAGAGAGAGAGAGAGAGAGAGGCATACATGCCCTGGGTTTACATCGATCATGGAGGAAACCAATGTTAATATTGCCCTTCATGGTCTCTAAGCTGTGCTGGGGAATATTGAGAACTTAAGTTGTCTTCTTGGCTGCACCCATGGGCTTCTCTTTGTGTGACTAAAGACAAAATCATAAACCAGGCCCTCTCAGCTTGTCCCTCCCACCTGATCTGGCAATTCCTTACACACCTGATCAGAACACCAGTTAGGAAACAGTGACAGTCTTCTGTAATGGCAGTTGAGGCTTTTATGTCCAAGCCTAGTTCTCACACAGCACCCTAGCATTTTGGAAGCCATATGTCACCATATAAATACATTTAAAACTATTAACCGCTATGGAATTTCCCAGAAGCCAGCCCTGCTTTACGGTTTGTCATGGAAGTTTCGAAAGGCCACTGACCAAAATAACCAGGAACAATTTTCCTCTCCCTAAAAGGAGTAGGAACACAGTAGAGCTGAAAAGTCATGGATGAAAATACCATCGTGTTCTCACAGGGATCTGCTCACTGCTGTTCGGGAGCAACTCCTCTGGAGAATGAAACAAATAGCTACACGATGTTCCCACCCTCTACCACCAACAGCTTCCAATTCTAAGCTTCCAATACCCAGAGGGGGCAGGGAGAGGAGGAGAAAGAGTTACTGTCTGCAGTCACAAACCCCAGTTCAAAGTCTAAAAGTTTTCCTCTGAATGTTTTGCATGATTTCACAGAATTTGATCTCAGGGTTGACAGCCTTCTCTTGGGATGCTTCCCTCACTTCCAGGCACATTATTTTGGGCTTTGGTTTTAACCCTCCTTTTTTTTTTTTAACTCTGCTTCCTTCTGACCACCCTTAGCCTTTTTGCCCTCCAAAAAACATATGACACTGGAGAGGATGCCTTGACCTTCACAGAACTGAGTTCCGGGTTCTTGCTTCAGCATGATGGCTCCAGCTCCATATTTTCTGTACTTTCCTCAGCTAAAGCCACCGAATTGTTGTTGGTTCCTGTAGGCAGAGACTGCTGGTTCTTTTTCTAGCTGCCCAAATCTGAAATAATCAAACAGAAACTATATTAATCACAACACTGTTTGGCTAATAGCTTAAGCATATTTCTAGCTAGCTTTTACATCTTAAATTAAACCATTCATATTATTTTGTATTTTCCCACGAGACTTGTGGTTTACTGGTAAGGCTCCCGGGCATCTGTCTCCTTTGGTGGCTACATGGCATCTCCTTCACTCTACCTACTCTCTCTCTCTACATCTCTGTTCTGATTTCCTGCCCAACTTTACTCTGTTAAACCATTGACAAATGCAGTTTCTTTATTAACCAATAGCAATAAAACATACTTACAGCATACATCACCTCCCCTTTTCTGTTTAAATAAAAAGGAAGGTTTTAACTTTAACATAGTAAAGCTACATATAACAAAACAGTTATCAAAAATGAACTATAGTTACAATACTTAGTCTATTTATATTTGGAAAATTAAGGAAAACAATCTATAATCAATCCTATCTCTGTGAATCTAAAGTTTTATATCTAATTTATTCTTTATAATAACAAAGGAAAGCTATAACTATCTTTCTTCAACTCTTCAAAGATCCCAGAAGGATATAATGTTACCTAAGTTAACAGGAAGTGCATTGTAAGCAACTTCCAAAACTCTAGAATTGACAGAGACATCTCACTGCCTGGATAGTCACTCAAAGTTCTTCTGTATTATTGGAGCATCCATCTTCAGCCTACAGGTCCATAGTGTCTGGCAGACTTTTCCATGAAGCAGGAATTTGAAAATCTCTTATGACTTGTACTGGCAAAGTTCATCAGTTGCTTTTTTCTGTGTCCTGGAAAATGTCTGGTAGTTTTCTCATGAAGCAGGAATCCTGAAGGACTGTCTCACCCTCTTTAGGCAAGTTCAGCAGTCATTTTTCTGTGAATCCTGAATGTCTAGTTCATACAGCATAACATCAAACAGTCCAGTCCAGAGCAGTTTCTTACCTAAATGGCTAACCAACTCCATAAGGAACCTCTTCAATGCCCATCATCCTCTTGAAGTAATTGGTGCTTCCGGGAGCAGATGTGTCTCATAGTCATGAAAAGTCCCAAGTTCTTAAACATTTTAAATGCCATATTCTGTTAGTCTTTGAAAGGTTTGAAGAATATCTATCCATCTGAAATAAATCTTTGTATATCTAGAAAACCTAACTAACATGGCTACAAGTTTGAATATTATAGATGACTACCTATTAACCTGTATTTCTTAATTATACATTACATATTTACATGAGCTGCACAAACACAATACCTTAATCAAGAGCAGAAATATACACATAACAAAATTGACCTTGAATTTCTATCAATAGACCAAGATCCATACAAATGCAAAGTTTCCATCTCTATAGCATATCTCCATTTAAATGTAAACAAACATTTATAAACATGGGCATGTCTCCATGTATGGCGGTGTGAATCCGTCATGCTCTCCTGCCTGTGTACACCTAGCAGACCTAATCCTGCAACCTGACCAGGTGGTGGGGGGTGCTGAGCCGTGAGCATGGTCTCAGCTATTTTCCTCCTGACCCCGAGGGTAGTGGGCATAAGCCACCACCAAATGTTCGTTGGATGCCATTCTGTAAGTGGAGACTGTTGATTCATTTCCCAGCCACCCAGACCCAAGATAATCACACAGAAACTATATTAATTACAATACTGTTTGGCTAGTAGCTTAAGCGTATTTCTAGCTAGCTCTTACATCTTAAATTAACCCATTTTTATTATTTTGAATTTTACCATGAGACTCATTGTTTACCTGTAAGGTTCCTGGGCATCTGTTTCCTTTTCTGGCTACATGGCATATCCCTCACTCCTCCTACTCTCTCTCTACTTTTTTATTTGGATTTTCTGTCTGGCTTTACTCTGTTAAGCCACTGGCTGAAAGTAACTTCTTTTTTAACCAATGGCAATAAAACATATTCACAGTATACATCACCTCCCACATCAAGTGCCCACTAATTCTGTCTCTGTGTGGTGAGATCAGTACAACCCACAGGTGACAGATGGGCCACAAGTAGACCTCATGTGCAGGTTGCAATTCTTTCCTGGGACTCTATTCTGTTAGCTCATCTGGAGCGATTGAGTCAGCCAAGTCCTTGAAACAAATCTCACTCTTTGTCTCTTACCACATTTTTATACCCTGGCCACCTTCCTGCCACTTGATAGAGGATGAATACTTATAGCACTTGTTACTCTGAAAGGTGACAGTCAAAAGGTGGGGAGCACCGGTAAATTAATAGTATACATTTTCAGATGAAAAGTTTCCAAATAAAATGGATGACAGAATATTCCATCCCTGCTGTATATTCCATACTATCCACCAAGAGAATTCAGACTAGTTTTAGGAATTGATATTTTTGTAATGCCACTTTCTTTTGCTCTAAAATTTACATCCATCCCTCTGCTCTCATTCCTCCTCTTCCTGAGCTGGCCCACCTGCGTCTTCTGTCTCGGCACCTGCCTCGTGGGAACACTTCCCTCTGCAGCTGTCACAAGGCTATTTTGTAGGCAACATACATGTGGGAAGAAACCTCAGATGATTCGAGTCCTAGCCAGCATCTGAGAGGCATCCTCCACTAGAACCACCTGCCTGAGTCTAAGAGACTACAAATAGATGTTTTTAGACATTAACTTTGGGAAGCGGATACTGTGCTTTTTAAAACTTCACTTACTATTATTCATTGGATATGATGGGAGTAGGGGTGGCAGTTTCTAGAGATGAAGGTTATGGGGGGTGAGGGCCTGCAGGAAGGTCCTCTGCAGATGCTAGCAATGTAGCACCCAATCTTTGACTCCTAGCTTTCAGAACTGTGAGAAATTAATCTCTGTTGTTTATAAGTCAGTTCATCTATGATAGTTTACTAGCAATGGAAGCTAGGACAGATAGTCCACCAAAAAGCAATAAATACATGGAATCAGTTCTTCTGTTTCAATGCCCAAAGTACCTCAAGGCTTTGTGCTGCTGTCATTGCTATATTTTGTTATGATAAGCAGTTTATGTCCCTGCCTAACTTTTGGAAGAACAGACAGTACTACTGATTCTGCTTTGTGCTCCTACGACAGTGCCTGGAGACCAATTAGATTAATAAACACACACTACACACTGAAGGAAGGATAAATGGCAGGCAGTAGTTTTTATGAGTGGTGACCATAGATTTGAAGAGGAGTCTTTAAAAGATATATGGGTTGCTGATGGGGATAAACACTTCTAATATGGCAGACTCCTGGTTAGAAGTAGATTCTATTGAGAGGTAGGATGGCCAGATTAGTGTAACTACAGTGCAAATTCACAGAGAAATTGAGAAAAAAGAAGAGCTAGGGAAATATGAAGAAAGTAGCATACTGCAATTGCTACATCTCACGTGTTATATTTTTAACTTAATAGAAATTTCATGTAGTATGATATAAAGCAATGATAAATAAGATCTCAGACAAACCTATTTGTTCCTTTAAAATTTTGCAAGAAATTGTATGACCTTTCTACAAAGAACCTAAAGGAGTGGGTCTGACTGGTGACTAACATATGCCTATTGAAAGGAGAGGAGAAGGTTAGAGATGAAAATGCGATACAGAGATTAAGAGAATTTAGGGAAAAGGAAATTTGAGTAAGTTACCGGGAACAGAATTAGAAACTATACAAAATGGCCCCATAAATAGATAAAATTCAAATGTACGTATATAATTTTATGTTCTCAGGAAATGAACCTATCACATATACAGATATTATATTTTATTGGCAAGAAAGAAAGAATGACTTTTTTGGCCTTGAGGAGAATGTTATGAAAGCTTTGAAAAGGTTAACAATTTATATATATATATATGTATATAAAAATTGTTTTATATATATGTATGTATCTGTATTTAAAGATGACAGATCTAATTCACATAGACTCTCAAACACAAATCAAGCTAAGGGCTTAGGACAGAGTAATATTCATGAAAATTAATGTGATCTGCATGAAATAGGTGCCTGTCTGTGCAATAATTGCTGTTGTCAGAGGTGATCATGTTTCTGCGCATTGATGAGCGTGAGAGCTGCCACACTGTGACATGCTACCCAGTTGACTCAGCTGCCAGATGAGTTGCAAGCCTATTCTATCACGGGATTTCTTATATTCTTCTGGCATGTTGATGATGCAGTTGATGAATATTTTTTCAGCAATTAGATTTTTGGTAATGAAAATATATGCATAATCTGAGTTTTCAAAATGATAGGATTTTATTAACAGATAAATACCATAATTTTTTAAAAAAACTTGTGAGTAAAGATGTGAATAAAGAAATTAGGAGAAATACCACCAGATTCATGTGCACATCAATACTTGACATCTAATGGGCTCCAACGTGTTACATCAGCTTGTCCCTGTGTCTGTCTGTGTTGCTCTGTTGCTGCCAGTGCAGACAAACAGGCTGAGCCGGTCCTTATTCACATAGTTAATCTGACTCTTGAAGCCCATTCATCAGCTCCAGGAAGGGTAGGAACTAGGATTGCAGCTGTTATCTTCTAGTCTACAGACCATTTAAGGCTGGCAAAGGAAACTCGTGGGTGGACGGCAAACAACATCATCCGCTTTTACTCTGCTAGCAATTTTCTCAAGATCAGAAAATTCTGAGGTCTCTAGACTGGAATGGAATCAATTTTTTGTGTATATTGAAACTCAACATTTTCAAACAACCAAGTTGCGGTATTGTAAATTTGAGAATAGACTCTAGGTAGCTGCAATTTTCAGATGTTTAAAAGAAAATTGGCGAAGTTATTCTTATATACTCCCAAGCCTCAAAACCACCACCACCACCAGAGCAAATCCAATCTGAGCACAGGACAGAGAAAAGGAAATGCTTTAAACACTGAGGCTTATACCACTATGGCACTACTGTGGATGTGTCTTGCCAGGCAACCTAGACTCAAGGTCTATTGTTGGATGTGGTTGCTGGTGTCTTTTCTCCCCACTGCACTGCTTGTCAACTTCTGGCACCGTGGACATCACCAGTGCAGAGGACCTTTCCAAGCTCAGTTCCAGTTTGTTTCCTTGGCAACACAATTCTTTGATAAAGATTGACTGCCCTTGTCTCTAATTTGGTTCAGTTCACACAGGATTGGATGAATGCTACATGCTTTCCATTTATTTGCAAGCCTTTGAGTTAATTAGTTAATTACCATCACCTTAAGATGACCAATTAATGCTCTGGGGTTTTTTTTGGTAAGGACATTATAGAATCAAATAAAAAAATATTATTATTGAATTATTTACTGGCTTCCAGTGTTCTGTGTGGAGGCCTAAAAATGTGAGGCTATATTCAGAGAATTGGAACTTACCTCTATTCCTTCAAGGTTATTGTGCTTCTACCTCAAACAAAGGTCCCACCTAGATTCAGACCAGAGGGTTTTGCTGGTCAACAGGGTTTTTATGGTCAACAGGTGTGGCTAATAGTCAGACCTTGTGTTTCAGGAATAGAGAAGTAGATATGTTTCTACCTCAAACAAAAGTCTAAGGATCTAACTAAGTTCCAGTTCCTTAAAGGAGATAACATTGGATTCTACTAAGGGAGTGGTTTGCCTACAGAATGTTTTGGTTTAGGATGTGAGCGTGACTTGTTTTTTTCTAGCAACAGAATGTTTGACTATGGAAGTAGCCCGCGACCTTCAACTGGTCTGTTCATTTCCTTGTATTGTGTTAAGGCAGCTTTTTGTCTTAGTCTTACCTTTTGGGGTCAAGGGTATTTTAAATAATTGGAAGTTAGATGTGAGTGATTTCAGTATTTACTGGAACTCCCTCTTGGTACTGCTCTATGTTTTTCTGCTTTATTATTTTCACACACGTCTTTGTACTCTTTACTAATATTTCTAAATCCCCACATCCCTACCCTGGCGAGTGGTACTTTTGTTGAGGCTGGTCCCCGACAGTTCTGTAATTTTATTTTGTTTCCTCTTTAGCCCGTGAAGCTTATTCAAGTTGCCGCCTGCCTGGCTTACACAGACATCCTAATCTCTCACAGCTTCCTGCAGTCTGAGCTATAAGTTGTTCCAGATTTACCTTATATATTTCCTGCCACAGACCAGTAATCAGTCAGCTCCCCAGGAGGCCTTACATTCCCCAACACCATCTGCTTCTTTACTTGTCATTATTTTCAGGTTTGTACAAGGAAAGAGAGAATATATTTACATGGTGTAGGTGTGTGAGAGATTTCTGAGTAAATTATTTATTTATTTTTAAAAATTCACAAGATTATGGGATTTCTTCTTCATCAAATCTGTATGCCTTGTCCTTTGATCTTAAGACTTTGAGTCTCAGGGACACGTTGGTCAAAAGAAATGGAATGATTCAAAACAGCTACTTTTCTTTATCCCACATTATATACACGCCAATCTTGGGGGAAACGATGATTTTATGGCCCCTGGCATAATTCTTAAGAACGCTCCAAATTACTTTTGTGTGTGTATTCTTTGTTTCCGCCTTCTTCTGAAGAGTCGTACTTCATCTATGCTACGTGTGGAACTATTACATGCTGAAACCTTCCCTTTAACCTCATCTTCTTTCATTTCTATGGATAACGGGTGTTACTGCTTGCCACATCTTCCTTCCATGACAGTTTTGTGTCATTGTGGCCGTGTTACTCTTTTGTTCTTACACTGTCAGGAAAAGGTAGAGTTGACACTTATCTCTAGGATGCCAATACTAGTTTGTTTCATTCCTTTACACTTGCAAGTCTGAATGAGTATGTTTACATGTTCTCACAGAGACTGGCAGCATGCACAGGGTTTGCATGGGTCTGTATGGGTCTGCACCACATGGAGCTCTAGAGCTGAGAGGAGAAGTGGATTCATGCCCCCATCCCTAACCCAGATGCTATCTCCAATTGATGACCACTGTCAAGAAAAAATTAGTTTTCTCCAAGGGAGTTTCACTGGGGAAGCAAACCACTCTTTAGGGTAGGCTGCAAGCTCAGCAGCAGAGAGTTGGCAGGAAGGGAACTCAAGGGCTCTTATCTTGTCTCATAATGCTGTGTCAGGACTTTTGTTTTGTTTGCTTGTTCTCTCTCTCTCTCTCTCTTTCATTCACACACACAATGATAAAAGATATATCCCTTTCTTACCCTACAGATCTTTGGATGTGAATATATTATGACTTCCAGTTTAGTATGTTCATGGGACTCCTGAATGCACAAAGGAGTGGATCTCTCTGCATCTGTATCTATTTCTTATGCCTTTTCCTGGGCTCTTTTGAAATGGATTTGCTGCAGCTTGTCCCCTGAGAGCAGCCAGTCTCAGGCTGCTGGTCCCTAGCAGTGGCTGGTCCCCTGCAGGGAGACACTTGGCGGGCAAGAGACAGAGACATGTATAGCAGAGTGAGTTGGATATTTATTCAGGGGGTTATGGAGGGGGAAGGGAAAAGGGGAGGAGAGAGAAAGAGAGAGAGAGAGAGAGAGGAGAGAGAGGAGAGAGAAGAGAGAGACAGAAGCGGGGGAAGGGGAGAAGAAGTGGGGAGAGAGGCAGAAGCTGCCTCTCCAAGAGGAAGCCAGAAAAGAGAGAGAACTCAGGCTGGAAGCTGAAGATCAGCCTGCCTCAGCGGATGGGGGAGGGAGTGGGTGTGGCTTGTCTCTTAAAGACACAGATCATTACATATTTTCCTTCAGTTTGCTTGTTTTGTCCTTTTCCAACATGTTAGTTTTTTGTTTTATTGGTTTTGGGATTTTTATTTGTTTGTTTTTCAAGACAGGGTTTCTCTGCATAGCCCTGACTGTCCTGGAACTCACTCTCTAGCCCAGGCTGGCCTTGAACTCACAGATCTGCTTGCTTCTGCCTCTTGAGTACTGGGATTAAAGGCATGTGCCACCACTGCCTGGCTCAATATGTTAGTTTTTGTTCAATTTAATTTAATTTTGTGATTATCCCCCTCGAGCATGTTTGTTTTCTAAGGAGAGTAAGAAAAGGGATGGATCTGGGTGGGCGAGGAGGCAGGAGAAGAACTGGGAGTAGTGGGGAAGGGGATAGGGATCAAGGCATATTATGTGAAAAAATGTTTTCAATAAAAGGAAAAAAAGAAAAAAGTCACAAAGCTAGCAGTACAAGTCCAGTGATCTCGGTACCAGGGATGCTGAGGCACGATTCACTCTTCAAACTCCAGGCTAGTCTGTGCTACAGTGTGAGAGCATGCATCAGAAGAAAAGAGTGTTGTAGGATAGCCCTGTAATCAGCCTTGTGGCAATAGAGGCAGGAGGCCTGGAGGAGCTAGTTCAGGGTCATCCTCTGCTATGTATTGAATTGATGTCTAGCCTGGGGTACAGGTGACCTCTCATGGGGAGATACGAGAACCTGATCAGCAAGGCATAGAAGGCATTGGGCAGACATGGCACATCACACAACCAATCAAGCTCTGGAGGTTTCTGAATGTATAGGCAGGGCTTCCTGTAGAACCAGCAGGGTCACACCCCTCTCAGGGCCAGGTTCAGTAATCCCCACCTGTCTGCATTGATCCCTCAGTCAACTGGAGGAAGTGGTTCTGAGTTTTTCTTTATTATTGAAGCAGCGACTTTATCGTCCCTTGTCTTGGTGGGCTGGGGAGATAACTTTGCAAAGTATTTATTGCATAAACATGAAGACAAGCTCTGTGTCCCCATGACCCCTGTACAAAAGAGCCAGCCATAGAGGCCCATGCTCTTACACTCTGTTAGGGAAGTGGAAACAGGATGCAGGTCAGTCAGCCTCACCTACTAGATGACCCCTGGCTAGTGAACATGCATCTACTAGATGACCCCTGGCTACTGAACATGCATCTGTGGTGCTTAGTTTTGCTTGTCAGTTTGGTGGGATTTAGATGAGTCATACAATCAGATCTCTGGGGGTGTCAGTGGGGGATTTGCTAGTCTACATGGAAAGTGTAATGATCTGTTCTGTCTCTTTAAGAGATGAACCACGACTACTCTCTCCCCTATCTGCTGAGGCAGGCAGATCTTCCTTCCTGCCTGCAGCATGAGTCTCTTCCTTTCTCCTTCTCCCTCTCAAAGAGGCAGCTTCCGTCTCTCCTCTCTCTCTCTTTCTCTCCTCTCTCTCTCTCTGCCTCTCTGCTCTTCTCCCCTTCTCCCTTCCCCCTCCATAACCCACTAAATAAATGTCCAACCTCACTCTGCATGGCCGCCGTGGTGTGTCTCCCTGCCCGAAACCAGCCACCTTTGGAGACCTGTGGTGTGGTCTTGTGGCATGTCCATCTGTCTGTCTCTCCTCATAGCCTGCTGCAGCCACTCAGGGAACTGTACCATCCCTGCCTGGGACCTGCTGCCTGCCACCACTCAGGGACCTGCAGCTGCAGCCTCTGGGGAATCCTGCAGCATTTTTTATTTAATATAGTTCAGAAAGGCCCACTCTAAATGTGGGGTGGCACCATTCCATAAACTGGGGGTCCAGATGGAAAAAAAGGGGTTAGCTGCTACAGAGGTTTGGGGAAGCCAGGGACAGATTTATCTGAACTCTCCTTTACAGGAGGAGTTCCTTCTTTTGGTTGCAGGAAAACTTAGACTGTTTTGCCTTACATGGATGTCAAGTAGGCTCAGAGTATTTGATTCCTAGGAAACAGTAAAGCTAGGGAAGAAGCCAGGGGAGAGGCTAGTCTCACTGTCCCGTGTCTGCTTTCTCTCCCCTAGCCCTGTAGTTAACGGCATAAGTCAGAAGTCACCAGCAGGTTCTAGTTCCTGGCTCCGATCCTGTGATACAGCTGGGCCTGAAGTCAAGGAATCTCCTTCCCCATAGACCATAATTGCCCCAAAACATGGCTCATGGGGGCATTCCTTCCTACCTCTTTATCTTCTTGAACTATTACCCTAATGGGGCATGTTCCAGAGCATGTACCCTAAGCTGAGTATATGCAGTAATATGTTCACCCATATGCCTTTTCCATGTGAATATGTACAAGGTTCCCAAAGCAGAGGCTCGTCCCTTTCTCTGTTCAGTGAAAGCATACCATGTTGGGGGATGTTGTGCTCTGGTGTCTGCAGGTAATAGAAACTGATCTTAGTTCTCTTGTGGCCTGGGCGTGATTTGGATTCTGTATTCAGGTTGTGTTTGGTTACCTAACAAAGTTGTCCTCTGACCTCTACATGAGGGCTGTGACACACATACGTGTGCACACAAGCATAGACACATTCACACATACACATGTATACAAATGCACACATGCACATACCATGTACAGAGATGATAATAACAAATAAATGTAAAATGGAACTTAAGGAAGGAAGGTTGAATAAGTTATTTTGTTCTTGGGGGAACCAAGAGTGAAGCTGACCTCACTGATACTGTTTTCTGACGATGGATACAGTGATTAGCTCCTTCCTGTAGCTGCTGAATGAGCCCCCCACCTCCCCATCAAATTCCCAGACGTCTTCAGACTCCTCTGTCAGAGGCGATAAACTACTAGCTGTTTTAAACTACAAAGTCTTAGGATAATTTTTAAAAACAAAACAATAGATAGTAAAACACTCAATTTTAACTATCGTCTCATTTTTATTTATCTAGCTATCTCTCTGTTTGGGTGTGGGGATTTGGGGAGTCTAAAAGTCCTCCTCCCCAGTCTTCCCGGAAGCCACTTTCACATAAGATTGTAAGGTTCACCTAGGATAGAGTTCAGGCAGGACCGTGAGCCACCAGGGAGTGTCATTCAGAACAGAGCAGAACACGTGACATTTAGGGCTTCTCCCCATAAACACTGATGTCCTTCTAACCAACTCCGTGTGAAAATAGACCCCTCCCTTTCACATCCTGCCCCCATCCCTGCCCAAGATCCCTCCCATATCCTGCCCCTCTCCCACTTTTAAGTTTACACTGAGTAGGTCTAATGATCTATGTATCTGAAAATAGTTTCTAGGTTGTTGTTTCTAAAAAAGTGAATGAGTAGTGCAGGCATTTCAGCCAGTAATTGTACACCTCAATTCATCCATTCATCCAAAAAATATTTACTGAGAACTTACGATGACCCAAGAACTGCCCTACGTATTAGAGGCATTGTGGCATTGTGTATCCTTCAGTTAAAAAAAAAAAAACAAACATCCTTACTCTTGGGGAAATTAAAGCCTGGTGGTGAATATTATATCATTTAAGTGTTTATTTAGTGGTATACTATTGTTATTTGAGTATGCTCCTGAGCATGTGCCAAACCCACTTCCAGAACCCTCAACCAACTCCGGTACACTCCTCAGAAAGAAACCCAGCCAACCGTGTTTATGTCTCCATTTCAGTTTTGGTGATGAAGCAGACTCCCATGGCAATGCTTCTCTGGACGCCATCCACCTAGTTAGCATTCCTCTAACCCAGCACTGATTTCAAAAATTACTAAAATGTGCTAAGTAGTTTCAGAGGATAATGGTGAATTAAATTCTTTTTTTGTTGTTGTTAAAAATATAAGTTGGCACTTTAACATTTCCTATTGACATGAAATTGTGCAAATGGTACTTCCTTAGATCCATAAGAATTTGGAGTCTCTGTGTCCAAATGAGGTAAAGGGGTGGGTAGAGACCGTTAGACGAAAAGAGGAGATAAAACCCCATATTCTCAGCACTAACAACTTAAGAAAATCTAAACTTTTAGTAGCTTCCCACATGCACGACCTGGAAATAAACACCAACAGGAAGTTTTCTGTCCCTCCCAGGCTCTTCTTTTCTTATCCTTGGGTCTGCTGGGGTCGGTGAGTGGGCAGGAGACATTGTCATTGTTTATAATGTCCACAAGCTTGCATGGATGTGAATGACATATATTTAGAAAGCAAAATGAAGCTTTAGGAAGATCTTCAATTTAATGGGAACTAGTCTAGTCATTTGAGAACCACAAGAGCTTTTTAGAGAAAACCCACTTTTGCCAGCTGGAGGAAGTATGGGTGGATGGGGTCCCTCTGACACCCCTGATGTCAGGTGGCCCCCACCTCAGAGCTGATTGGCTTCTGAGTCACTGTAGCAGAGTTAAATTCTGCCCTGTCAGGCAAGTCCTCAGAGCAGCAGCTGGAGAGGGGCTTCTTTGAGAGTCCTCTGTGAGAACCTCAACTTAGCTTTTGACCTTTTGGGAAAAGACCGTGTGAACTTGCCAGGGTAAGACATTTTCATCATTCAATTTTTAAAGTAACTTTTGCTTTGGTGTTTGAAAAATATGAAATATGTACATGTTACAAGGCATTGATTCTCAGAGGAAGGTACGGAGAGCTAAGTTTTGAGGAAACTGATTCTTATTTTAGTTTTCATTAAGTCAAAGAAGCCAGGTGTTCTGGTAATGCTTCAAATAGATCTCTGTCTAATTACCTCTGACAGAGAAAGTCTACTACAGGGACTGATGGGAAAGTCCCCTTGGAGTTTATCTTCAATAATAAAACAAAACTGTTTGTTATACGGCTGTCTCTTAGATGGGAAGATGTGAAAGAATCTAAACCTGTGCGGCAGAGTTTTAAAACAGTCATGGAAATGACACACCGCTCATCCTTGTTCCTTTAGAGAGCAATGGTAGTCATTAGGAGTTGCATATGCAATTGAAAGATGATGTCAGCATCACTGGCAAGAGCCCAGGATGTGACCATTACAGTGTGTATTTGGGTAGTTGGCCATTCATGTTAGTATAAGGGTTTGTATACAGATAGACTTCAATAAATGTTGAGTGGCATTGCCTTTTAGGACATTTTCTAGGATAGAAAACTAACGCATGTATATATTCATACACACACACACACACACACACACACACACACACACACACATATATATATATATATATATTCCCATCAGGCATGGTTTTTACTCTCTCCATTTAATTCACTTCATCAATAGCTGGAGTATGTGTCCTCCACAGCAGACAGTGGTCAGGTCGTGTGTTCCTTGTAGCATCTAGAGGATGCTGCATGGCATAAGCAAGTAGTTCTCTTCAAGAGCAATGGCTCCTGGTTACCTCAAGTTTCTGCCTAACTGACACTCTTGTGGACTATCCTTAATCTTGTTGATGAGGAACATGCAAACAAACAATTTTCTAAAGGTTATTTAGTCAATTTGCTGTTCACCCGAGGATGATATGGACTAGGGTGTCTTAGATGTCTAGAGGTTTTTTACAACCTATATTTGGGGCTCTTCGTGGTTATCCAGGCATATAATATTGAGTTGATAGGAGCTGTCCAAGAGGCCATCACAATTACAGGAAAGATAGGGAAATTTTATTTGTTCATTTAGTTCTTTGAATTCTAATAGAATTTGCATTCTGACAAAATTCCACTTTTCTTCCAAAGAGTCATGGTGAGGAATTTAAAGTAGGCACTAATTAGTTAATTATAATATTAGCACTTATTATTTTTATAGTATAAGTATTGTTTCCCAGCACCGAGAACAGTGCCTGGCACATAGGCTGTTCTCCATGAATATTTCCCAATGGTTAATAAATAAATTATTAATTAGTGTTCTCAAGTTTAACTACAAGAAGACAATACACCTAAGTTACTTTTCTCAAGGGTTTAGAAGGAACCTATGACTTTCCACTCTTTGATTTCTTTCCTTTGGCTCATTCCTTCATTTCAGTTTACAACAAAGAAGATCTATACAAGTGAAACTTAGCTTTGAGGAAATTTTAAGACAAGTTGCTCAGAAGTATGGAAAGTCTCTGGTTCAGTGACTTCCAAACTGCTGTGATTCATGTCATGGCTGTTGGTTCCCTCACTTGGGTGTTCTTACTAAATAACCACATATTGAATGCAGAGATCCTATAACCAGGTATCGAAGGCAAGCTTGTGGCTCGGGCCTCATGATCTACAGACAGGCCTGTAGCTCCTTCGTTAACCTGTAATTCAGAATCTTCTAGGCTTCCTTGGAAAGTAGCTAAAACGTTCACCGAGGTTTGGTGTTTTCATTTGGAAACACACTTCACAAAAACATCAACAGCGTGGCAAGAAAGACTTCCTGAAGACTCAGCATAGGCTTTAAGATTTGTTTTTCTTCAATGGGGCTATGTTCTCCGGGAACCAACATCAGTTCTCCTGCAACACTGGGTTGTCTTGTTTTGGGTCCCCAGCCTTTCATTTGGGAAATTACTGTTTTAGGTCGGGATGTAAATAGTGTTTCTAGAAGCCTGAGCAAGTTAGTGCATCTTCCTTACGCTGCACACCACTCCACTCCCAAGAGACTTCAGCAACAATGCCACACCCTTCCTGGTGGAGCCACCACCTTTATTGGTTCAGAGTCACTGAATATCGCACCTCCACACTTTTGTTTTTAGGTAACAGAAAAATTAAAGGGAATGTGAGAGAACACAGTAGTCACTGGTGTTTTCAGGCATATTTTGTAGAGTTATGAAGTTATAACTCTACTCAAATTGTAAAATCAGAATGGAGATTTGTATAGCTTTCCTTCACCCATGCTGTCAAAGCTATTGACGTGCAAGTATTTTGAGAAAACTGCATTTGGGACTTTTTTTTTTAACTTTTTTAAAACAATGAATCTAAGAATTTAGAAAAATGTTTTTATGGCAGGAAACCACATCTGTTGACTTATTTTAGGTACAGTTGAACATGTTTATATTTTCTTCCCAGAAAATATAAATAAATAAAATGTTAGATAATGAATGTAAGAATAAATTAATATTCAGTGTATATTCAGTGTGCTAAATTCTAATAAAGAATATATTTTAAATTTCTTATCTTATACTAATAGATAGCCAAACTCATGAAAAGGCTTAAAAGTCTTTTCAGTTTATAGCACGTATTCATATATAAAGAAAGAACCTAGTAAGTAGGGAGTTGGAAATAAAATTGCAGAACTTTTGGGAACACATGAAAGTCAATCAAGTGTGCCCATCAGAGCAGTTGTGAGGGTTTTACTGCTGCAGGAAAATGATTTCCCTTCAAAGTATCTTGGTAGGTTTTTTGTCAGCGTTGGGAAGGTCTATGCGGAGGTAAAGAAGAAATTATTTTTGCAGCCACTGGCTTACAGAGTTTGCGATGAAGGGCAGCTTGATTTGGCCTGTTCCTCTTAGTGTGACTCACAAGTATATCCCAAATCTCTAGTTTTCTCTGTCTCCTCCCTTGCTGTGAATGGCACCTAAGAGAATCCAGCACAATCATGTATAATGTATGACTGAATGTATTAGGGTAGACATTAAAAGCTTTCTGGGCTGTAATATGAAGCCTGCCACAGCGCGTGGCTTGAAGATCAAAACAAAAGAAAAAGAAACCAAGTTAGTTTTGTCTAGACTTTATTATATAGCTATAAGGATGACTGAGTGTGCGAACATGTGCATATGCGCTTGCACACACACACGGGGGGAACAGAGAGACAGAGAGGGGGTGTTAATTTTAGGGGAATAAACTGGCTAGTTGCTCTGTAATTCTACACCACAGAATTACTATAAAGCGTTTTCATTTACCTGTAAGCTTCTCTATTCTCTTTTCTCTACCTGCTTTCTCATTTTTATTTTATGAGTCCATGCAGAAATGTTTGTAGGTGTCCTTTTTGAGGTATTTTTGTCTCTGAGGAGTGGGGTTTTCATTGATGTTTTAAGCAGCTTTATGGAGGTGTAATTTGTATAGCACTTCCTCTGTTTGACGCGCATAGCTGAGTGGTTTTCAGTGCATTCACAGATGTGAACATTTACCAGAACCCCTTTAAGGATATTTTCATCACCTACAAAAGACATCTGCACCTTCCAGCCATCACTTCTCAACACCCCATCTTTCTAGGCCCTGAGAACCACAAATCTGCTTCCTTTGTCTAAAGATTTGCACATTCTAGACACTTTATATAAACGAGTCATACAACTGTGGTCTTTTCTAGAGGCCTCCTTTTAAATCTGCATAATGTGGCCAAGGTTCCTCCGCTTTGTAACACATATCAGGGCTGCATTCTGTTTTATGGTCAAATGCTATTCCACCATAGAGGTGCAGTACGCATTCTCTGTCCATTTGTTCATCGGAAGAGGAACATATTTAAGAGTTTTCTTTCTTTCTTTCTTTTTTTGATAGAGAAAAAGGTAAAAGCAAACACACCCTGGTTTCTGTATCCTGAAGTGAAACATTCATGATTTTCATTCCAGGTAGAGGAATCACATCCAAACATGAAGACCGGTATCCTACTTATGTTCCTTTGGGGATTAACCTGTGCTCTGCCCGTAAGTATAATGTAGAGATATTATCCTCGTGTATACTGGAAACAGCATTGTTTTCAATGACTTTGAACCAGTTGGTTGTTCATGCTCCATAAGACAAGAGTCATAGTTGTTTGTTTGGGAAGCTGTCTTCTTTAAACATTGGCCGAGTTGTTTCTTATTCTGGTTACTTCTGTTCGTATGACTGTGATTCTCGTCTTCTTCCTTATAGCGATGGTTTTCATGGTGACACCCTGAGCCCCAGAATCAACACTAATTAGGCCCTGTTAGAAAATCTCATTCTTCAATCGTACCTCAGATCCACGACCCAGCTTCTCTAAGAATGGACGTAGAATTTTAGAAAGGCCCCCAGGTGGTCCTAAGATAGGTTAAGAGTCAACTATCATTGCCCCAGCATGTGAAGGGTTAATAAAAACTGCCTTGAGAATTTCCCTGTGGGTTTATTGTGTATATTCTTCTTTCTAGGTTGCCAGATATCAAAATACTGAATCCGAGAGCTCGGAAGAGTGGATGGTGAGTAGAAAATAAAATGCTCTAAAATATTTTAATTTTAATATGTGATTAGTATAACCTAGTTGACTCAATGGCAAATGAAAAATTTTTGATAAATTAAGAGTTTATAAATACCTAAGCTGTAAGTAGTAAGAGCTATGACTTTTAATTCATATAATTTAATTCATATGAGAAATCAATGCTTCAATTCCTACATAGGATGAGGAAACTTTTTCTAGTTTTATTCTTATAATGATGGGTACCATGGTACAGGGGGATGACTAACAATGAGCCAGCTCTTCTTGAGAGAGCAAAACTTGACGTCTGCAAACAAGAGCTGTCTAGAAGACAAGGAGTAGAGAAGCCAGAAATGAGGAAAGAAGAATGAAAAGATACTAGAGGCCTTAGGATGGTGATATTCACTGAGTGCTGAACTCTCAGCCACTCTGGTGGCCAGCTACCAGTCTCTCAGGAACCACTGCCAGGCAGAGTTCTGACTATTTTGTATGAACCCTACTTCTCATTTTTCCATTGACACAATGAACTAGGCATATTTTATTTCCTCTGTACTCAGCAGAAATGGAGGCACAGGGATTCATGTCATTTGTCCAGGTTATATGCTTAATAAACGGTAGAGGGGGACCTTAAGTTTATGACACTGTGGCTAAAGGGTCAAGAAAGGAGCCAGGGCCAGGAGGTTGGCCGTTCTCGAGACTGGCACTGCAGGTCAAGGTTAAACACTACCTCAGAGAGCTTTGTTCATTGCTTTGCTTCCTGTTGGCGTTTTCATAGGATGTGGCTTGGGCCCAACACTCTTAGTACTTACTGAACAAAGTTGGAAGCCTGGAGTTGGGTCCCGCCCCTGCATGGGTGAGAATAGGCATTGCAGGACACACTGTGGACTTCTGTCCATTGGTTGGCTAATTTAAAAGCATTCACTTGTAAATCTCTCTCATTTAAACAGAGACGTACAGATATTTCTGGCTCTGAAGTCATGAGAAAAACACCAATGCTTTGCTCTCTTCTGGCTGTTAATTCCCAGTAGTTACTGGCTGGGGTAATTTGCAGTTGGGTCTGCTTGCCACACCATGGAGCAAAGGCAAACAATCGCAGCTCTTTCTCTGAAATTCCACAGACTAGCACTGTTGAGAGGCAGGTGGAAGACGTGCCATTAGCAATTGTCCCTTTCCTATTTAGTACCTTGGGTGTGCCACACAGGACTTTTCCGTGTTGAAGGAAAAGGTGAAGAGCAGAGATGGACAGGGCAGAATGTGTTCAGTAATCCTTAGGCTTCTTCTGAGACCGGGGAAAGTGAAAGAAACTCAAGGGTGACTGTTGCCATGACATTTAACATTTGCCTTTGATGTCATTTTCCTCTGCAAACTCCACAAAGGGCTTAACAGCTTTCTCCATGCACTTTTGTCTATTCCTGAATTTTGCAAGGTGGAAATACTCAAAATGGATTATTTCTTTGGTCTGTGTCACACTGAACAGCACCGAAGATGTTCCCATGCCGTTGGCTGGGTCCATTCTCACAGCCACCTCATGGTATCACGCACTGCATTGTAATGTTCTTCATGTATGAATAAGGAGCTGCCAGTCAACTGAAGAGAGTTGCCCACCTTCTGTATACAGGCAGCATTCCAGATCACCCGAGCCTCAAGAGTTCCCTGGACATGTGACTGTCAATGCCAGTGTGGCTCTTTTTAAGGCCAGCATCAGGAAGCAGCAAGTTAACTGAGACTAATGCTGGATTCTGAGTCCTAGGGTTGTTCTATATTACATTTCCTTCCACTGTAGTGGCAGCCAACTTCAGAGCAACTGCAGTAGAAGTGTCAGAAATACAGGAATCTTCCATGTCTATTTCAACATATCTTAAATTATTACTTATTTCACCTCAGATTTTAGACATTTTATCATAATATGAAAGTATGATGCATACCCCTCAAGTTTAAAAATCACCTGAAATTATTCTAAATATTTGCAGTAGCATAACCACTTCCGAAGAATAACTGACTTTCCTTCCTTTACGCAGGGCGATTTGGCTCAGTCACCACCACCACCCACGGTAACTATTTTACTTATTTCTGTCATAAATGTCTCATGAAGTGACTTTAATACCCTCTCCCCCTTCGCCATTCTGAAGGTAGTAAAAGTAAATGTTGAGCAAGTAATGTGTATCGTATTTTCTCTTGGGAATTACAAAAGGAAAATAAACATTATTCTTTTTTCTTTCAGAACAGTGAGTCATCAGACGAGAGTAAAGTTAGCTCAGAGGAACAGGTAATTAAACAAGGCTTCCTCAGCTTCTCTGGCTACTTAGGAATTGAAGGAAAATGATGGGAGATTAAATTACCTGGCAGCAATTCTAAATATAATATTTTCTAACCATTGGTTATGCAGGATAAACAATCCCATAAAATAAAAAAAAGAAAAGTGAGATAATAAAATTCAAATGTGAACATACTATTCATTCCCTTTTTATCACCTGAGACATTGTGTCCCTAAATGTCCCTTAGTTAAAACAAAAAAAGAGGGAGAGACAAAACAAGGGGAAAAACAAAACAAAACAAAACTAAAACACATGCGCACACACTCATTCACACAGAGAGAGAGAGGAGAGAGAGAGAGAGAATGTTAGATAAGTAATGACCTTAATAAAAACAACTGCTTTAGGAGTGCCTGTCTCTTTAAGACAGTCCCAATGTGGTCCTGGGGGATAAGAGAGCCAGAAAGCTAATATCTTTTATTTAAAAGCATCCTGTGTGTGCACTGGGGATCAAAGCCAGGGTCTCATACTAGGAAAGCGAGGGCTCTTCCACTGAGTGCTCTCCCGAGCTTTGTCCTATCACTACACTCAAGCAGTCGTGTGATGCAGGATTGTGGTTCTTTCTGCAATACAGACCCCCTTGGTGCCCTCTACAGGGCCAAGTCTAGGAGATTGGTCATAAGCCTGCTTATCTTTATCTACTAAATATTCATCAAAGCTTGTTAGAGAAATTCAAAACCATAGCCTTTGGGAAACGCCCCTTTAGGGGAGGATTCATGATTTATTGACTTGGCGTTCTGTCATTTCTCAAGGGAGGATAAGAAACTGCTGCTTGAGAATGGTGTGATGTATAATTAAGGAGGCAGGATAGGGTTGCAGCATTGAGGGATATGCCATATAAAATAGAAAACAGCGAGGTACGGTGGCTCTTGCCTGTAATTCCAGCACTCAAGTAGTTGAGGCAGGAGGATCACCCTAAGTTTAACTCCAGCCTGGGCTACACAGCAAGTCCAAGGTCAGCATGGGTTACAGAATAAAACACTGTTGAGACAGACAGATAGATGATAGATAGATGATACATAGATAGATAACAGGTAGATAATGATAGATAGATAGATAGATAGATAGATAGATAGATAGATAGATAGATAGATAGATGGAGGGAGATAGATAGAGAACTTGAGTTTCAACCCATTCTTCCCTCCTCATTTAAGTTCTGACCGTGATGTGAGAACATACAGAGGAAAAAGCAGGCAGAGCCCATCTCTAGAGAGTGCCCTCTCCTGGACACTGACCATCGCTGTTTACCTCGATTTCAGGCAAATGACGAGCCCAGTGACAGCACTGAGTCTGAAGAGGACGTGGACTCTGACGGTGACCAGTCTGCTTATAGACCTGTCGGTGGCCTCTCTAAGAGCGTGGGGACAGAAGCTGATAAGGAAGACGATGAAGATGACAGTGGAGATGACACCTTTGGTGATGACGACAATGGCCCAGGGCCTGAATGGGGAAGACGCTCCAGACTGGACAGTGATGAGGACTCTGCAGATACCACACAATCCAGTGAAGATGGCACCTCTCAGGAAAACAGTGCTCAAGATGCCCCCAGTGACAGCAGGGACCACAGCAGTGAGGAGGAGGCAGACATCCGGCGTGAGGCAGGTGACTCCACTCAGGACAGCGCGAGTGAGGAACACTGGGTAGGAGGCGGCAGCGAGGGTGAGAGTAGCCACGGGGACGGCTCTGAGTTCGATGATGCAGGGATGCTGAGTGATGACCCTGAAAGCACCCGGAGCGATCGGGGCCACTCCAGAATGAGCAGCGCCGGTATCAGGTCCAAAGAATCGAAAGGGGACCATGAGCTCAGGAGCACTCAGGATTCAGATGACAGCCAATCTGTGGAACTGTCAAGCAGCAAGTCCTTTAGAAGGTCCCAGGTCTCCGCGGAAGATGACGGAGGTGAGCTCGCTGATGGCAATAGCAGGGAGACCACAGAGGACACCGCCTCCAAGGAGGAAAGCAGGAGCGAGTCTCAGGAGGACACAGCCGAGAGTCAGTCCCAGGAAGATAGTGCAGAGGGACAAGACCCCAGCAGCGAGTCCAGTGAGGAGGTTGATGGGCCATCCCAGGAAAGCAGTAGCGAGTCTCAGGAAGGGGTGGCCAGGGAGTCCAGGGG
Organism: Ondatra zibethicus; assembly: GCA_004026605.1. Taxonomy (NCBI): domain Eukaryota; kingdom Metazoa; phylum Chordata; class Mammalia; order Rodentia; family Cricetidae; genus Ondatra; species Ondatra zibethicus. The sequence goes on from PVIU01006332.1 coordinate 75,661, forward strand.
CGACAACCCAGATAACACAAGTCAGACGGGAGACCAGGAAGACAGCGAGTCCAGCGAGGAGGACAGCCTGAACACGTTCTCCAGCTCAGAAAGCCGGTCCACAGAGGAGCAAGCTGACAGTCAGTCCGATGAGAGCCTCAGACTCTCAGAGGAGAGTCAGGAGTCAGCCCAGGATGGGGACAGTTCCAGCCAGGAAGGGCTCCAGTCTCAGAGCGCTTCCAGGGAGAGCAGGAGCGAGGAGAGCCAGTCCGAGCAGGACAGCCGTTCTGAGGAAGAGGGGGACAGTGACTCTCGGGACAGCAGCAGATCCAAAGAAGAGAGTAACTCTCCAGAGAATGCTTCAAGCAGCGAGGAATACAGCCATCCCAAAAACATGGAGGCTGACAGCAGGAAACTGATGGTTGATGCTTACCACAACAAACCCATCGGGGACCAAGACGACAACGATTGTCAGGATGGCTACTAGCATTAGCTTGTCTAAGAAATGGCTCTCACAGGAAGGAGTCTTGGGGGCCTAGGAGTAGGGAGTTCACTGCAACTATAACTTATTGATGTTTTGATCAGAAGTAAAGCCAGGGCCATTTCTTTCCGTGAGGAACTGTTCAACACTACACTGTCCTAGCGAGTCACCCACTCCCTAGAAGTTTGAGTAATGTGGCATAAACACACACAGTGAACGTGAACAGAGGGGTGTGTGCACCCAGTAGCCCCGACTCACTAGCCTGACCGTTATTGGGGTTCTGTTAAGTACGAGACACAGCACTAGGGCCCTGGGATGGAAAGGTGCTTCAGGCTGAGTTTTGCTCCCGAGGAGCCTATAGAGAGACACGCAAAACAAAAACATTAAAGGATACTGCTGAAGGGAGCCCCTGCCATGGCTGAGGTTTGTGCCGAGTGCATGGGGGCTCAGCAAGGGGGGAACAGCTTCGCTTAGGAGAACGAGAGGGTTTCACAGCCGCAAGGACTGGAGTTGCAGGGTTACCTAGGATTTCTCCATTGAAGACAACAAATTCTATTTATTCTTGAGATAGCCAGAATTAAATCGTACACAATGAAATGTTTAATTTGTAAAAAGCACTCTCAAACTAAGGCACAATGGGATATCTTGGATAAATATTTTTTCTCAATTAATTTACCCCATTCAGTGATTTTGTGGGCCTTCTGTAAACAGTGCCTTATTGATGATGAAATGGGAAATTTGGTGGGGAGTTAGGAGAAAAAAATAATTTTAACGAGGATGTATAGCTTTATTTTTTCCAAACTACCCCGAGTCTTTTATATGTGTTGCACATAGCAAAATTCTGTACATAGGGCTGGACTTTTTTCTTTATATTTTTTTCTCAAATGCTATTGAATGAAGTATTACCTCGTGGAAAAGTATTTGTTTTGTAATAAAGATAATAATACCCCAAGGAATTGTGTGCTTATTTATTACGGTGCCTTTGATTACTAGAATATATTCAAGGTAGACAATCCTTATTTTTGAAACATTTCCAATAATTTTGTTTTATCTTATTAATATAAAAATCTTTTTTTTCCTTAAGTTACTTCATGAAAAATGTCTTTGGAAGTACGCTAGCAGGATGATCAAATGGTATGTTGCAGAGGGCCAGAGGGAGGGTTTATTGGGTCAGAGCTCATCTGGCTCACGGAGAGGACCTGAATGTGGATCCCAGTGCCTACCTTTGGTGGCTCACAACTGCTCATAACTGCTATCATTTACAAAAGACATGGGGAACCGAAGGCCAGTCCCATGAGGGACTATGGGTCACCCCAGGCCTTGAGGGGGGATATCCGCTTGCCTAGGCAGAAGAGGGGGGGTGAGGGTTAGGAGTGGGCGGTGCTTGTTTCTAAAGGGACAGGGTACCCAGGTAACAGACCAGGTCAGCAGATTATAACAGTAACTCCATCTCCAGGGTGCTCTTATGCCTCTGTCGTCCAAGTGCACCTGCATTCATGGGCACATGCCCCTTCCCCCACAGACATACACAGAACTGAAAATAAAAACGTATGTGTTTGTGATAGTTCACTAATTACACCCACTGTAGATACAGAGGAGATTCGATTCTTAGCTTTGCTAGGAGGCCTCCTCAGAAGCCTGTGATGTTTGAGACCAGTATTACTTCATACTGCTTGTGTATTCTAGAAGGTCCAGGAAAACAAAATCCTTAAGCATTTGTGTCCTGGAGGAGAATCATTTCCCCTCAGCACTTCGAGTTCCTGACTCTGTTTCCCTTCGGATGACAGTGCAGTGCTTATGAATTTCCTGCCATTGAGTTAAAAGAGTCCAGATGTAGGTCTGATCCCCGTTGTCTTTCCCTCTCAAGATCAAAGCTGCATTCCCTTGAGGATATATACGTGCCTGTACATACCTAAATACGCATGCGTATTCTCTAATCCTTCCCTTTGAGATTCTAACTTAGGGGGTCTGGAGCATGACCTGGAGTTATTCTGTCATAGTCTGCTCACACATGTGTGTCTGGGTTCTGGGCTCTTTGTAGTGACTGTCAGGGTTCCTGCAAACTCATACCTCTTTCACAGATAATTGTCCCATTTTGGGACCTCTTAGGTGCTTGAGGCATATGTGACAGTATTTCAAAAACTCATTGAAACAGTTTAATATTCGTCCTTACTAATATATATGTATTTTATATATGACTATAACATGTATATGTAGACTCGGAAAACATGTGACTGCATTTGTAACTGCATAATATCCTGTTTTTTAACTCAAATATTGAGTCTCTTTTCCTTATTTACTAGCTGAAGAGAAAATATTTACTGGGCTTTACACTATTGTACCCTACTAGCTTTTAATTTTATTTATTTATTATTTAATATTATTCAGATGAAATTTATTTTAGACTGAATTATCAAAGTGACCTTAAAAATGCACAAAATTCAGTTAAAATCAGTAAAATGTTGGCCTTTGAAAATGTGGGCAATGAAGGGATTCCTCAGCATGTAATCCGCTCTGTAGGCTGGCCTGAAACCACTTGGTAAATTACTACATAAGAGCTGCGGTTATTCACCAGAACTTTACATTGAGATCCAGCAAATTCATGCACAGCCGTGGTTCTTGCTGTCCGGGTGAAGGTGGGAAAATCAGATGAGGTGGTGAACAACCCCTTTCCTTCCCACTGCATGCATCTAATGATGGCAGGTCCCTGGCCCGCCGGCAGCTCACCCCAGGGCCTTTAAAAAGCCCCTGCTCTGGCTCTATCGAAACAGTTCTGGGGTTAAAATCAGCCTGGGATTAGTTTTGGGTTTGATGGTGCTTTACAGTACCCGGTCATTGTAAAATGTGGTCAGTGTAGAGAGCTTCTACTATAATAGTCAATTCTGGGACCGTTTGACTACCCTTAGGCCTGTGTACAGGTGAAGAAAACACACTAAACAAGCTATAGCCCTGATTTATTTGCTGGAATGGATCCCAGCACCCCCACCCCTCAGCATCACAGGCGAGCTCAAATTCCCTGACAAGAAGCTAACAGATGCCGTGTTTGGTACCAGGCACATGCACCTCACTAGCCCCTAGATGGTAATAATTAAACAGCCAGTCATCAGAAAACAAACGAAAAACAACCCCCCAACAGATATTTTGATTTTTGAGAAACTGACTTTTGCAGGTTTGAGTTTTCTTCTTGCTGTTTTTCTATCAGCGTTAGCTTCCTTGTCAAGATAAACCAGGATTTACATGTGTACAAGGTTTCCCTCTGCCTTTGTACCCGACACACCAGATCGAAGTCCCAGCCAGAGAAGGGGACCCCCGGGGAAAGTCCGACAGCCTTGGCACAGATCACGACTGCTCGAAGCGACCACTCAGAGGCCCAACTGTGGAGCTGACACCACAGGGAACGTTGCCCCCCTCTTGGATAACACAACCTGGCCTTTACAGAGGGCAGGCCTGGAGACTGCTGGGAGTTCCTCATGAAGAAGAAGGTTCTGTGAGCACAGGGGAAGGTGAACCGCTTGTCACCATCACTTTTTCGTGGCACCCCATCTCCTTCCAGCGGTGGCCTTTGCTCTACCCCCATCCTGGCTGGCAGTACCATGTAGGTTTATAGTCTTCTGCACTGTCTAAAGGCCACCGTGCAAGTAAGAGAAGCCCACGCTGAGACCCCCATGTTCCCTGAGAAGGGGATTCCAGTTGGGATGATAATTGACTTTCAAGGGGACAAATGAAGACCTATTTCCACCATTTTCTAGAAACCGTGTGTGCAGTTAAGGGGCACTGCTGAGAGTTTCCCTCTGAGAGTAGAGTGTGCTTGCTTTGCTTTCAAACATTAGGAGGCTATCCAGGGCGCCATAGAGGGCACAGAGAACTTGCCCCGGTACACAAAGTCCCAGACACGGTTTACGCACACCATGCTCTGCAAGCATGTACATTTCCTATAGTGGCAGTCAGAATCATTTTCGTTGGCTCATCAATGTACACCCGTTTCGTGTTTTATAGTTTTCATGTCGTCACAAGTAACCCAAATTATCTGTGCACCTTTCTTCTTTTTTCTTAATAATATTAGTGATGAAGCAGCCAACAACTTTGTGCTAATGTTATTTTGCTACTTACCATCCTAAGGTGATCTGTTCTGAATGGAGTAAAAAGAGTACCCTCTACCAGACTTCTGTACGATGCCCTGCCCTTTACCCTCCCAGCCAGTCTGAATGGAGAAGCAAGCACACAGGATCTGGAGCCTAGTCTACTGAACCGAAAAGCACATTTAACCAAACTAGATTTCTTGACTTAAGGCCGGCAATTTGATGGCACCATCTGATAGCAAATATGCAACTTACTCAAAGAGAACAGCAATTCCTAAATTGTAACCTTTCCAGAGCTCAATGTAGAGAGTAACAATTTAACAATACCATTATGATTTAAAAGATGAACATGATCATTACGTGTAATTGGAACCCCTTTCTCCTCCCTCCCTTCCCTCCTCCCTTGCCCTTTCCCACTTCCTCCCCCTCCCTCTCCAAGGCTGCCTTCAATGTCTCTGGGCCTCCAGTTCTTTATCCTTCTCAGACTGGGATTACCTATGTAGGTCATTATATCCTGAAACTAATATTTGCATGAAAGTGATCCAGTGTTGTAATTTCCATAAAGTCCAGCAGATGGCAGCATTGCTTGCTGTTGTACATGAGCACCTGGAGGAGAATGGGAACCACAGCGCAGGCAGATCGGTCAGTGTTGGACAGAACGCAATGCGGCGAAAGCCCCATTCCTTTATCTGCCACCAGTAACTTTATAAACGATGCATTATAGTAATCTAACTTTAGTTTTTAATTAAAAATTCCCCTGTATGGGTCTTGTGCACGCTGTCATGTTCTCTGTGTGTCCATGAGCGCATCTGTGCTCAGGTGTCAGGAAGACGCCATGACCTTGGGATCTCTCATCACCGGCTCTTACTATCTTTCTGTCTCCTCTTCTACGCACACTGTAGGAAACAAAATCAATAAAAAAAAGAAGTCAAACAAGCAAACAAAACTATTTTTCCACATTGCCTCTCCTTTAGACTGTCCATTTGACTATTGAAAAATCTTCTACTCCTTAAACTAAAAATCAAGTGTTTTCATCTACTGATTCCAATTTACCCACCTGTCAGTATAGATAAGGAATTAAGAATACACTTTCCCTAAATCTGTCACTCATTATAATGCAGTAATGGTTTGAGATTATGGTGTCCTCCCTCACTTGTCTTTTGAGAGCAAAGGATAAAATTCACATGTGAGAGATGCCCCCACACACACCAGAAGGAAAGGATAGTTCTCATCATCAACGAGTGGAGGAGAGGCTGAGAAGTGGCAGCAAACGTCATTGGACATTATCGTCACTTTTACTCTTATTTCTCCACCCAGCTAACTGCCCCTCCTCGAGCCCCTTGCCTTGCTCCATCTCCACCATGTTCTTCTCTGTGCAGTTTGGTGTCTGTGTCTCTGGGTCTTCACTTCCCTGCTAAGGCTTGCAGGCCTTCCTAAGGAATGCACGCATAGATATGAAGTTTTGTCCCCTCCCGCCAGCCCCCAACAGAGGCACACGACACTGAAACAGGAAGCAAGAAGCACAATTAGAACATTCCCATGGTGCAATAGTTGGGACCTATTTAAATTACAAAGGCAGAATTCAAAACGGAAACGAGGTTGAAATACAGGAGGCTTGAGGAGGGTCTTGATGGCCAGACATCTACCTCCCATTCCTGCCTCGTCTCCTTCCTTCATATGTTCCCTTCTTCAGTGACAGGTGTTCTCTACTTTTGTTGACACGTGTGGGGAGAAGCATGACCATCAACAACTGAAACACTACAGATGACAGTTTTTGTCAGATCTAGGGAAGGATTTCACCTTGCCTACTTTGGACCGATCCAATGTTACCAGCGGAACACGACCCAGTCATTTAAAGTGGGTGTAATCTAGCAAGCGGATAGAAGCAGGCCGTTTCCAGGAAATGTGAGGTGTGGATGCACAGACCCAAGAATGTGTCTAATGTATCCAGGGATCTAGACAAAAAGTCATAGTGCGAGATGCCTTTGTGACATGGTGTCATGGTGCCACGATGCATGGTGCCATGCTTAACTATCGTCATGGTGGTAGGGTGCCATGATGTATGACTGCGGAAAGGTGATTGAAGATGTGGTACTGTGATGTATGCTGTCATGGTGACATGGTTCCATGGTGGTATGTTTCCATGACGATATGGTGCCACAGTGGTATGATGCCATGGTGATGTGGGGGAAATAAATAAAAATGACACGTAGATAAAGATATATTTGGAAGAAATAGCTTGTAGGGATGGTGCCGATTCGATAAAGGATGAAAGAATATGTCATGACTTGCACACATCACAAACCGAAACAAGAAAAGGTTGTACTTGGGCATATGGGAGGAAAGTTTGTGACTCAGTGATGTTGATAATTTAAAACTGGCCCAAAAAGTCTCCTTGCATTTTTTGTGGAAGATCATAACATAGTTTGAGAAGATTTAAATTTAGTTTTTACAATCTCCAATTGAAAATGCAGTTTACTGCCTTACATAATCGTATCTTGCAATATAGTAGAACTAGGACACTAAACTAATTTTTTTTGCTTGTATGTATATAGTTTGAGAGCTGGCTACTTGGAGCTGGATAAGCATTTAGGGTGTTCATCTCTGGGGAAGACTAATTCTCCCTCCCTTGACAGTTTTTAAAGTCTCTTAGCTCTTCATTTAGGGCTAAAAAAATCTTTTCCATGTTCTAGTCCAGTAGAAAGGCACTGAACTACTCAGACCCAATTCTGCATCATAGTTTGCTCTTCTGTAATCTACAAAACCAAATGTGTGCACAGAGGAGTCTTGGCTAGTTCAGGGCAATGGGAACTCATTGCTGAATCCTTAGATAAGCATCAAATCCTGTGGATCTTGCTTCCTTTTTTTCACTCTTTTTGTTCAAAGCCCTTCCTAGTTCCTTTAGTTGGGTCCTCAAGGTTAGGATGTTTCTTCAGCTGCCCTCCACACATTAGTTGACACTATAACCACCTCACAGTTCAGGTGGGATGGGATATGAGTCCCTGCAAGATGCTGAATTCATTCATTGACTTCATTCATTGACCAATGGACCTCGGCATGAGCTACCAAGTGAAGACAAACAGTATGGAACCTGAGTCTTTATAATCTAGCCTCAGGAAGAACATCCCGTCTCTTCTGCTGTCTAAATGTGCAACACATGAGTGTTTAAGTGCCCACAGGGATGAAAATGGGGGTTAGATCCCCCAAAACTAGAGTTAAAAGTAGTTTCACACTGATATATGGGAGCTGGGAGCCAAATCCTGGTTCTCTGCAAGAGCAAGAAGTGCTCTTAACCACAGGGTTTTCTCTCTAGCCCCAAAGAGTATTATTTTTACTGAGTTTGTTTGGGGATGCTACAGTCAATAGTTAGATGACATGGTAGTCATTATCATATCTACTATAGATAATGTTGTGGCTCGCACAGGGTCTTGCTGTCTCTCTTATGTTGATCTATAGAGAAATTGTTCTGAACTTCCATTTACCAGGAACGGCATGTGTCATAAGCAACTGATTAATTCTAAACTCACACAGCCTATGAATTACAGATAATTTTTCTCTCTTTTCCCTCCTAACACGGGTTCAAACACATGCCTGTGGCCAATTTCAGTGTATGAGCAGTAACTTGGATGTGCTATGCCTTGGATGTTGGTGTTGATGCCCTAACTGTCCCCGTGGCTTTCTTTTATTTTCTTGTCCTTATATCCCTTCCACCCGGATTTGCTTGTCTACTTAGTGTCCCCTGGTTCGTGTGTTTGGCCAGTGGGCTTGCCTCCTTCTACAGCCAGGAGCCATGTCTTTCACACGCTCTCACGAGACACGCGGTGCCGCTTAGATGGCTGGGACACGGTGAATATCTTGGCGGTGAGTTGCTTTGCACTGTGAGGACTCTGATGGTTATGACATGGGACGTCCATTTCCATCTTATGGAAATTCACCATTACCATGTGAGACACTTCATAGCAATCTGTTCTTAAGCTTTGGACTGCTGTGATTAAAAAAAATAATCATAACAAAGACTCCATACTCTGGATGCATTTTTAGCAGACCACTAGGTTTCACCAACCCCAAAGCTAAGATGTCAACAGAGACCATCCGAAATCTACATCAATGTTCCCTGCTTTGCTAAACAATGCCCACCCGTGGTCCTGACCAATGTATTTGCTAAATGCCTTGATTTATAATCCTTTTGTTCTGTAACTATAAAAAGTTCATGAAATCATTTCCACATTGGGGCATGCTATTCAGTACAACCTAAAACCATATCCACAGGCCAGCAACACTTAAATTTTGCTCATGAAAAAATTTATTTCCTTTGAGGTAAAAGCTGTATTTTGTATCAGTAGTTCTGGATCTCACCACAGCATCCCAAGAACAATCCACATTTACCACAGATGTCCTTGGAGTGGGCACCAGATTCCAAGGGACCTTTGTGAGCAGCTTGGTGAATTCTTCCTGGGGTTCAGGAAGGGTCTGAAGGTTTACTCTGAGTCAGATGTGTGATATCCTTTTGTTTGTCAGAGCGGTGGAGAGCGTGTTCCTGCTTGCTAGCATCCAGTCTTTGCTGCCATTCCTCCAATATCTGACCCTGTGTTTTTCTGTGGCCTCTCCTGCTTCCTGTGAGCTGGTCCCTCTTCATTTAGGGATTGAGTCCATGAGAATTTGATACGAGAGATAATGATGGTGAGAAGCATGTGTTCCTTCCAGCCCATCAGAGAAGTGAGTTCATTAATAAAGGTTCTTTTCAGGTTTGATAGATGGCTCTGAGGCAGACTTTGAGTTACCTATTACCTCTCCTTTCATAATGCCCGACCCCTACAGTGGGAGAAGATCCAAACCAATGCAAAGTATTCATTTCTATATCATATCCCCCTTTAAATGTAAAGAAATATTTATAAACAATCATTTAGAGAATTTGGGTGTAGTTCTCTCCAAACTGCTTCCTGCGTTTTATTGGGCGAAATAATTTTTTGGGGGGTGTTCATGGCAACCTTTCAGGGAGTCTTGATCCATCAAACCATATTAGTCTGGAAGGATTCCACAGGGTCTCACCCTTTGTGGAAACAAAAGAAGAACCTCTTTTCCAAAGCAACATATCCTTAGACTCAAATTTTGAAGTCAAGAAACATTTAAAAATATATGCTGATTTAGCTCAGCAGGCCATACAATGAAATCTGTCTCTGTACTTAGCTCCTTCACAGTAAAACGCTCAAAGAAAACACAATAATATACATAATCCAGACTCTGTGTATACTCCATCTTTACATGGCTTATTTTTCTTTATTCCTATTACTTTTTCTGCAAGTTTACTGTCTCTTTAAAGACTTTGTTTTATTTTTTAAAAAAACATTTATTTATTTTTATAACTGTCTATATTCTTTTTCTTCTCTCTCCCAAGTCCACGTAAATTTATCCAACACTGTGACCCACTTAGAAGTCTTCTTTTTTATCTGAATCTGTCTTTATTGTGCATCTGTAATCATTTTCTGACCAGAAGCATCTTTTTCTTCCTTCCTTCCTTCCTTCCTTCCTTCCTTCCTTCCTTCCTTCCTTCCTTCCTTCCTTCCTTCCTTTCTTTTTTGCTAAGTGGGTGTGGCTAGGGCCAACAAAGTTGCTTTGCCTTTTGACTCTGCCCAGTCCAACATGTTGGATGTTTGTTCATTGCCTCTGAGAGCCATTCTCTCTGCCCCAGATCCAGGGTCAGATTGCAGCAGGTCTGTGTCGCCATTAAGCAAGTTGCAGCACTCTGTTCACAAGCCCCATTGAAATGCTCCATAGCCAAACCTCCCGAAAGAGTCAGAGCTGTTCATGCTGGCTAATGAGGAAATTGCCATTGGAAACCACATGAATTTTTTTTTTTTTTGCTACCACCACTGAATCAGGAAAACCTCTCTTAAAGGATCTGTAGCATGCCACCAGCAAGCAGAGCCCAACCAGAAAAAAATGCAGATAAGCTTTGTTCTTTAGTGTCTAGAATTCCTTTCCAAGCCCTCCCAGGTTTTAGTGGATTTAGCTAGCACACGTTGGAGCGCCAATTTATTGTAAGAGCAGCTTTTTTGTTCCTGGCTGCTCAGACTCAAAATAACCACACAGAAACTGTAGTAATTAAATCACTGCTTAGCCAATCACTATAGCATATTTCTAGCGAGTTCTTACATATTAAATTAACCCATTTCTATTATTTTATATTTTACCATGAGGCTTGTGGACTACAGGCAAGGTTCCTGCTGGTAGCTCATGTCTTTTTCCTCTGGCAGCTACATGGCTTCTCCCTGACTCCACCTTCTTTCTCCCAGCATTCAGTTTAGTTTTCCCTGCCTACCTCTGTTCTGCCCTGCTATAGGTCCAAAGCAGTTTCTTTAGTAATCAATGGTAATCACAGCATACAGAAGGGAATTGCATATCAACCAGCTGTGAATTTCATCAAGATGGCATTGTCTATAGATTTGGGAAGGTTTGACTCAGGAATCTCCATCTGCATGACATCTGTACTTTTTAACCCGTGAACCCATACTTTAATTTCTTCTTAAATATCTCATAGTTTTTAGGCAGGACAGCTTCATATTTTTGTTCAAGTTTATTCCTCAGCATTTTATGTTTTTAATGTAGATATTGTAGACTCAAGTTTGTAATTTATAGACTCATTTTTTTCTTTATCCATCTAGTATGACACTTGTCAAGCCGATCAACAAAAGGGTTAACTGTTGCTTTCATCTAATTTCTGTGTCCCAATTTCTTTGCTTTTTTTTTAAAGTTGATCACAGTTCTTTACTATTTTCATCTTCATTTCAATTTAATTTGCTTCTGTCTTCTTTTTTAATGCAAAGTACAAGACATTTATTTTAATTTATTTTTAGTCCACAGTCTCTTATTCTTCACACCTCGGCCAGTCATATAGCTCTGTTAATGGTTGTCCATGGCAAGAAGGAGTTCTTCTGGTGAGGGTTGAGAGATGCAGTAATAGATGGGTAAAAGGATAAGTCAGTAGGAGTCAGTTTAGTATTGTGCCAATCTAACAAAACAACAGCAGTAGATTCTCCCCTAGGGCCCATAACCTGCCTCACTACAGCTCTTGGCCCAGTAACGATGCCCGGTATGGGAACTTGTAGAGAGGGCCTTAAATCCAATTAGGAAGTGGTTGGTCACTTTTATGACATCCATGCCACTGCTGAAGCAGTGGGTGTGTTTTGGTGGGCTGGTTAATGATGGATCAGGCTGGTCATTCCTTTTCTCTCCCTAGCATTGTGATACTAGCTGGTGTGTATGAAATTTCCAGGTGAGAGTGCTTGATTGCTCTGTGTTATGTCTGGAGCACAATGCAAGCCATTGATGTTAAGTCTTCTCACATAAGCAATCAAAGTCGTATGTTTCACCATAAGAACTACACTGGCCACTTAAAATATATCCTAAACTTACTGCTTAGATTCTTCTCTGACTTGGGATAATTTTACATGTTGGATAATTTACAGAGGTAGAGATTTCTTTTTGATATATTTTTATTTATTCCTAATTTAATTCCCTGTTTTCTTGCCAACATTGCTTATTTGGACCTTTCTGTTATCTTTCTTCCTCCCTCCCTCCCTCCCTCTCTCCTTCTTTTCTCTCTCTCTCCCTCCCTCCCTCCCTTCCTTCCTTCCCTCCTTTCTTTTTTTCTTTCTTCTTTTTATTTCAGAGACAGGGTTTCACTGTGTTGTGTAGCCCTGACTGTACTGGATCTCACTCTGTAGATCAGGCTGACCTCAAACTCACAGAGATGCCCCTGTCTCTGCCTCCTGAGTGTGGTGATTAAAGGTGTGCACCACCACTGCCCTACCCTTTTTGTGTCTTTATAACTCTATATGTGGTCAGCTGTTCCATAACCTCTGAGTAGATTAGGCTAGTTAGTAGTGCTCCTAATTCTACATGTGGTCTTCTCTTTCTCCTGCATAGTTTTAACAGCACAGAGGGAGGACTGATAGGCTGTCCAACTGCAATGATAGGTTTTCTACTTCTCCAGGACGTTGCCAGTTACTGCTCCATTTATTGTGAAGTTCTATTACAGTGTGCATGCTTTAAACAGGACTCGACTCTCTTCAAGTCCAGCTCTTTGCCTCTGGTAATACTTCTTTTGCTGATATGAATACCCCAGCATTAGTGCCGCCATCTTCTTGCCGCTCCTATATGGTTACTGAACTGGCAGATCTTCCCCTCAGCCCTGTGTTTATAGCCTGCCTGTGTCTTTAGCTTTAGAGACAGTTTGTTGAAAACACCCTGTCTGCCTTCCGGTTGCTTTTCAGAGGGTTTATGTCTTACACACTCATGTAGGTTGGTGCTGTTTGTTTCTGGATTGGCCCCTCAAGATCCTTCCATTTTTCATATTTCCCCTCATTTTAATTTAAGTGTTCTTCTCTTCCTTTGACTAACATTGTTGTTTTATTTGTTTAACACTTTCTGTAGAGGACACAATATGCTTTCCTCAGCCACCATCATGCTTTACGTCCTAGATGGTGTGGAATATTTCTGTATTCTCTCCTTTGTGTGCCACATGCCTACTTTCATGCATTACAAATTTTAAACCATGTTTTATGGCTCAGGTATTCAATTGATATTTTTCTCTAAAAAAATGTATTGCCCATGGACAGTTTCAACATTCATATAATGACTCTGCCATTCAGCCCCCATTCCCTTCTTTTATCCCCTCCTATTTTTGCTGAAGTGCTTCCTCCCCACGGCCCCACCTACTGTCACATTTTTGTGTGTGCCGCTCACTGAGTTTAAGTAGGGCCACCAGTGTGAGCATGCCTGGGAGGCGATTCCCAGAGGCTACCTACCAATGGGTACAGCACTGAAGAAGAGAGGTCAACTGAATTTTAAGGAATTATGAAAGCAGAATAATGTATCACACTCTTTATTTAAGGCAAATCTGAGTATCCACTTGCTATAAACTATTTTTAACTTGAATAAATTGAATACTTCTTGGTGAGCTTGTCATTGCATTAGACATGTGGAAATGGTCTTACTCATTTGCTATATTTCTGATTTAATGGTTCTGCTAAGTCCAGTGGCAGAGGCCTACAATTCCAGCTACTTGGGAAGTTGCGACATTAGGAATACAAATCCAAGGTAAGAAAATGCGACCCAGTCTGAACTAAGAATTACCAAGGGTCTACGGATGTGGCTTCATTTTGGAAGCTTGCTGGCGTGTGCAAAATCCTGGGTTCAGTTTTCACTGTTTCCTCCCCCACACCAAAAAAGCTTCCCTCTTGGTATTTTAAAACTACGATGCCATTGTTTTCTGGTTTGCATTGTGTCTGATGAGAATTCAGTGGCTTTTCTATTGCTACTTTGCTGTATGCAATGTGTCTTTTTCTTCTGGGCTCTTTGAAGATTTTATTTTTAATTTGGAATAAAGCCGTTGCACTGGGGTTCCGCCTAGATGTGGTTTTCATTGTGTTGTTTGTGGCTCATTTTTCCATCACAGCCCAAATCAGATGTTGGGTTTTTCAAAACCAAGCTTTTAAATGTCATTTTTTTTCTCTTCATGAGAGAATGAATGAATGAATGCACCTAGGGACATCAGTTTATCTGGTGGTGGACAACGTTCTCTCTGGGCTGTTATTCTCATTATACTTGGGGATCTTCTTTTAGAATATTATTTCTTTCAGCTCATTATTCATCTTACAACCAGGACATCTCCTCTCCATCTTGGAGCTGGGTTAGGGGATTTCTTCACAATATCCGACATGTTGCCAAGGCTCTGTTCCATTGTTTTCTTGGTCTTCATCATTAAATTTTGCAGACACACACATGGGCATACACGCAGAGACCTGAGGACATACATGTGGATTCTTCAGGCTCCTCTGGTAAGTTGCCGTAGGTCTGCCATACGAGATAGACATCCCAACCGATACACTAGATCCCAACCTCCAGTCTCTGCTTCATGTGGCCAGCAAGTCTGGATTTCCTGTTTAGGTTCCTTGCCCCAGGAATTGTGATCCATGAGTAAACTGGATTAAATATGGCAGTAGCCGTTTCTCAAGGCCCACCACCAAAAGCTGTGTGTTGGCTATGGCATGGAAAAAACTGCTTTGCATATTTTGTCCAACTTCAGAAGTAATTAATGAGGGAGGATAAGTTAATGTCCTCTCCATCCATCATGGCCAGGGCCAGAAGCTAGGGTTTCTTGTCTGGTAAATGCATTTGAAGACACTAGTTACTTAGTGACTAATCAGTGTTCTCTAACTACAAAAACTTGTTTATTGGGTGATTTATTTTGACAAACTTTTACTAAAAACTTCATATACATTTTGAAGTTTAATCTTGGAAATAAACTGCTAAAGTGCTGGCATTTCTCTGAATTCCATTATCTATGTGAGGAAAGTGAAATTTTAACTGTATCAGATCCTTGCCCAAGAACAGCTACCTGATGAATTTGGTAGACAAAAGAGTTGGACTCAGATACTCAGTTCCAGAGTTGCAGGCTTGCGAAGCCCTGTGTGGGCTGGAGAGTTGACTAGGAGGGTAAGAGCCGCTCTGCTCTCACAGAGGACCTGGGCTTGGTTCTCAGCACCCACATGGCATGGTTAACAACCACCTGTAGCTCCAGCTCCAGGGGAGCTGACACTTCTGGCCTCTGTGGGCACTTGCAGACATGTGCAAATACACACACACACACACAGATGTGCACACATAAATAAAGACAAAATCTCCTTTTAAAAAGTAACCATGCTAGGTTGGTTATTCTGCATCTAAGTGAACTGCTTATGCAACTAATGCATCCCTCCAATGAAAAATGGTTTATTTCCTTTCCTCCTTTCCACAGTGGAAAATCCAGCCACACTCATGGCACTGAGATCCTGGTAGAGGCAACGGCTCTAGAAGAGACTTATTCTATCCAAGGATAGGGAAGCTCCACAGCCTTTTGGTTATTCTTTTAACTGGGGTCAGAAAGAAGGGAGATCTGTTTGTCTATTTGTCTGTGTTTTCCAGTTAGCAGACCTCATCTGTTAAAGCACTGTTGGTTTCACAGCTTGTCTGAGCAGAAAATCATACGTTTTTGTATGTCCCTTCTACCCAATCTATGTGGCCTCCTCTGCCCTCATTACAACAGCCCCAAGGTGGTGCCTCTGCTGTGGTTAGAGAGCCATGATTAGCAAGACATTATTATCAGTCAGAGTCCATAGCGCACATTTCTAACTGTGTAGACTGTAGAACACAGCTGCAGTGTTTGTGCCCTATGTACACCGCCTATGAATTTTGAGAAACATATGGCGCGTTCACCACGATAGTATCATATTTTCTAAATTAGCAAAAGGAAACAAAACCAAGTACCCCGTGCCTGTTTTTGTCACAGACTCTTTCCCCCATCTCTTTATACGAAGAACATTATGGGAACTTGATTATTGAATAAAATAGTCATGCCAAGCATGGATTTTTAATTAAGGCCATGAGAAGAAGACTACGGCAATTTGGGGGAAGATGTTAAACACTGAGCAGGCTCTCAGAGAGAGAGGCTGTTGTCGGGAACGTGGGCTCTGTCTCTCAGTAGCTTTCCATTCATTAATGGGAGGAAGTTAACAGGAAGAGGCTTTTCCTTTCCTCACCGCCAAGCCCAATATTCTCTCACTTCTGCGGTTCTGTTTAAAGCATCTTTGCCAAGGTTTACTCCTCTATTATCCTCCTTCCCAACGACATCATCACTAGCCTCAAATTTCCATATCGAATATTAGAATTTATTATGTTTCTCTTTTCTCCCCTCATCTCTTCCTGTCCGTGCTCTTCTTCGTCTCCCCTCTCCTGTATCCTTCCCCCATCCTCTTTATTTTAAGACAAAGTCTCACTTTAAGGTGGCCTTGAACTCGCAGCCATCCTCCTGACTCAGCCTCTCAAGTGCTGTGAGTAGTGCATGACCTACCTAGCCCAGCTTTCTTCCTCCACAAATAATTGGTAACAAGGCCTATGTGATCTCTCTCTCTCTCTCTCTCTCTCTCTCTCTCTCCTCTCTCTCTCTCATCTCTTATTTCCCTCTCATCTGCAACTGCCTCACTTAAAGCACCACCACAGTCAGGGAGACAGCCACATGCTCCACCAGTAATCTCTTTCTGTTCCAGTTCATCTTGGAAACTACTGTGTAACTGGAGGTTTCTAATTCACCCACCAGCTCCTGAATAACCACTCTGAGGCTTAATATTAATTACAAATGGTTTGGCTTATTAGCGCTTAGGTTTATTGTTAACTAGGTCTTACAACTTAAATTAACCTATTTCTATTAGTCTATATTTTACCACGAGGCTAGAAGCTTGCTACCTCACATCTTACTTCCATACGGCTGGCTGCAGGCATCTCCCTGTCTCTACCCTTTTTCTTCTTGCATCACTGTTTGGATTTCCCCCACCTGGCTCTACTCTGCCTGCTATAGGCCAAATCAGCTTCTTTATTAACCAATGGTACTGAAACATATTCAGAGCATACAGAGAGACATCCTACATCACTACTTTGAGGATGTGATGAACACTGACCTGGAATTCCACATAAATTCCTTGACCATATCGGAACTCCCTCATGCAACTTTGCCAGAGGTCTGAGGCCATGTGTACCATCTTTCCTTACCTTCACGATAACTTGTGAGAAGGAAAAACTCTGGAAGGAAAGGGAAACACTCCCTCTACAGACATAAGCCATAAGTAGCACAGATTGACTCTCAAATCCCACAGTTGCATCTACAAATGATTCTGAGAAACAAACTCTTCCTGATATTAACTATACCCCCACAGAAGAATCATTCTAAAAGAACAAGGATGAGAAACGCTATCAAATACAGATATTTTTCTACCGTAACCACCCTGCTCTAACCGGCACATTAGCGTCCAGACGGTTATCTAAATGAGACGCCATCATCGGTCTGGATGGGCTGGCAGAAAACGCAGCCTTCCTCATTCTTAGCGTCCACTTTCCTGATTAGGACTGAGAGGTTGTCTGGATTTACATAGGCCCAACATCTGGGGAGTTTGCCTGATGCTCCACGGCTCCTGACTTCTGACACAGGCTGTGATCAGCGAAGCTGGGGCTCCTGCTGTGGTGTCCCTCCTCTGGGGGAAGTCGGTTCCCTTACCTGAGGCTCCTGCCGTGGGGTTCCCAGTCTTAGGAAAGCCTTCTCTCGTTTCTAGCTGCTGCTTCCAAACTCCCAGCCTCACTTCAGCTCCAGTCCTGGAGGGAAATCTTTTGGTCTGGGAAATGGATTTCTCCCTTTCTCTGCCATTTTCTGCACAACACTGACACAAAGCCTTTACTCTGAAAACAAAAGCCGTGAAGGCGAAGTCGTGCCTCAGAGCTTCTGTGAGTGGATGGTGTGGACCATTTACCTCCAGGGAAAGAGACCAAAGAAAGCAGGGACTGAGAACACAAAGAGAGTGGAATGAGTTCTGGAGAGCACGTTGGGAAACAGCCTTGCTCTGCTTGTAATTCTCCTCTGTTTCCTGCCCATCACCCTAACACCTTGACACCCCAACAAACAGCCTGGGCCTCCTTTGCCTAATACCATAACTTGTCAGAGGGAGGAAACTCCATGAGGATGCTCCTCAGTGCCCATCTTCCTCTTCAAGTAATTGGTGCTGCCACGAGCAGATGTGTCTCATTGCCATGAAAAGTCCTAAGTTTTTAGAACATTTTAAATGCCATATTCTGTTAGTGTTTGAGAGGTTTGAAAAATAACATGTCCTTTGGAATCTGGGTTCCACAGCTTCATCTCATATTGAGATAGGGACTTCTTGTTAGCCTCAAAACATTGTGTTCATGTGTGTGTGTGTGCATGCATGCATGCATGCATGCATACATACTTTCTCAGTTCTTTCTGGCTGGTATATCTTAGTTGGTTCATTTTCTAATTTTTTATTATAAATTCATTTGCATGCATCAAGGATGTTTGTGATGCTCTTTCATCCTGGAAGCTTCCCCAGCAACCCCCAAGCATCTCAGAGCACTTCTTTGCGCCTACAGCACGCTCATGTACAATAAGGATCTCAGGAATCGAGCCCACTGTAGGTTTCCACTTTGCTCTAAACTTCCCTGAGAATGTTTATTCAGCTATAGATCGCCATCTTGTAAGGGCGAGACGATGCCTTATTCTCCGCTATAGTCTGGCCTGATGATACATGTGGTAAATGAGAACCCTCAAAGACGCTGTTTACCCAACTAGGGCTGCCGAAATCAGTCACCATAAACTGCTAACAACTGATCAGTTTCCTTTGCTTAAGGTGCCGGAAGTTCAAAGTAAAAGCTTTCTTGTGGCTCTGAATATTGACTAGTGACTGCACACCCCCAGTTTCTGCCTGTGTCTCCACATGACTTTCTCCTCTTCTCAATTCTGTCTCTAATAAAGGGTTTTCCCATGGTCCTGAAAACCCACCAAGAGGATGTAGGATGACTTTATCTCAATATGGGGAGAGAATCTTTGCTAGCTGTACATTTGACAAAGGAATAATAGCCAGAATATACAAAGGGAAAAAAAAAGGAGTCAAGGAAGCAAATGACTTAATTTAAAAAAAAAGGTTAGTAATCTAAAGAGTTCTCAATAGAATAAATGAAAATGGCCAAGAAATACCTCAAAAAGTGGTCATCATTCTTACCAATTAGCATATGCAAATTACAACAGCTTGAGATTTCATCTCACCCCAGGCAAAGGTCAACAAAACAATTGATAAACAATGCTTATGAGTTTGTAGAGACAGGGGGAACCCCTCATCCACTGTTGGTGGGGTGCAGATTGATGCACCCACTATGGAATATTTCTAAAAATTGAAAAATAAATCTACACCACTAAGCCTGTCCTTGGCATATGCCCAAAGGACTGGATGTCCTACTCCACAGATACTTGCTCAGGCATGTTCTTAAGAGCTAGGAAATAGAAACAGCTTAAATGTTTTTAACTGAAAACGTAAATACAAAACACAAACTCTGCATGCAAATGTTTGCTGGGACAAAGGCAGGAAGACAAGAACTTCTGCCCTGTAATGTCTCTGTTGCATTCTTTTTTTCTTCTTCTTCTTTTTCTTTTTTATAAATTCACTTGCAGATAACACTTCATGCTTGTGGCTCTGTGTATAATAGCAGGGTTCTGTTGTGCTAGACAATCATGGTTCAAAAATAAAAGCTGTTAAATCAGGAGACACACTCGAGATCTCTAGACTATGACTTTCTTTTCAAACATGACTTTGTCTTAAAAAGACATATTTATTTTCAAGTTTTACATATGGGCGTTTTGTCTGCACGTATGTGTGCATGCACACCACACGCATGCCTGGTGTCTGTGGATGTTAGGAGAGGGCATTGAGTCTCCTGGAACTAAAGGTATGAGTTGCCTAAGAACTGAACCCAGGCCTCTGCAAGCGCAACAGTGCTTTTTCTTTTTTAATTAATTATATCTTGACCACAGTTTCCTCTTTCTCCTCTCCTCCCAGTCCATCCCTCATCTCCCCTCTGTTCCCCTCCCCCCAATTCCCTCCTCTTCCATTTCTAGTCAGAAAAGGACAGGCCTCCTGTGAGTATCAGCAAAGCATGGCACATCAAGTTGCAATAAGACTAAGAACCTCCTCATGTATAAGATTGGGCAAGTTGACTCAGTATAAGGAGTAGGGTCCCCAAAGCCAGAAACAATCAGAGACAGCCCCTAATCCTTCTGTTAGGAGTCCCACAAGAGGACCAAGCTACACAACTGTAACATATATGCAGACACCCTAGGTCAGTCCATGCAGGCTCCCTGGTTGTCAGTTCAGACTTTGTCGTGAGCCCCTATGAGGCCACATTATTGATTCTGTGGGTTTTCTTGTGGTGTCTTTGACTCCTAAAATCCATCCTCTCTCTCTTCAGCAGGATTCCCCAAGCTCAGCCTAATGCTTGGCTGTGGGTCTGCATCTGTTTCCACCAGTTGCTGGGTGAAGCCTCTCTGATGACAACTGGGCTCAGCACCAGTCTATGAGCGTAGCAGAATATCCTTAGGCATCATTATATTGACTGTTTTTCTCCAGGTGTGTTTGGTTCTATCGGAGGTGCATAGACAGTCCTGCCTCTGGGTCCTGGACCACCAGGCAGTGTCGGGGTGGGCTCACTCTCGTGGCATGGATCTCAAGCTGTACCAGCCATTGGTCGGCCACTCTTATAATTTCTGCACCACCCTTACCTCAGAACATCCCATGGGCAGCACAGACTGTATGTCTCAGGTTATATGACTGGGCTGGTGTCCCAATCCCTCCACTGGAAGTCTTGCTTGGTCACAGGAGATGGCCAGTCCAGGCTATTTATCCACTATTGCTAGGAGTCTTAGCTGGGTCATTCTTGTAGATTCCTAAGAGTCTCCCATGTACCAGGTTTCTCCCTGACCCTGAAATGCTTCCTGTTTTCCTGTTTCTTTCTGTACTCTCCCACTTTATCTCCTATCTGGTCTCTCCTGTTCCCATCCCCCTGCCCCCAGTCCACCCAGTATGTTATGCTTTTCTGCGGGTCCCGGCAGCTTTCTGTGGGGTCGAGACCTCACGGGCGGGTCCCCAATGGTTCCAGCCATGTGGCAGCGGTGTGGGTGGGAGAGAGAGAGAGAGAGATACGCCATGTAAAGTTAAACATTTATTAGGTGGGTTATGGAGGGGAAAGGGAGAAGAGGAGAGAGGGAAAGAGAGAAAAGAGAGAGAGAAAAGAGAAAGAGAGGGGGAGAGAGTAGAAAGGGGCAGCTGCCTCTCTGAGAGGGGGACCAGAGAGAGAAAATGGGGGTCTGAGGCTGCAGGCAGGAAGGGAGCAGGCATGGCTTGTCTCTTAAAGAGACAGAACAATCATTACACAGTAGATCTGCTGTTTCTTCCTAGGGATATCTATGTGTCCTCCCTTGGGCCTTCCTTATTACCTAGCCTCTCTGGGTCTGTGGTTATAGCATGGTTATCCTTCACTTTATAGCTAATGCCCACTTATAAGTGAGCACATGCCATGTTCGTCTTTCTGGGTTACCTCACTCAAGATGATTTTTTCTAGCTCCATTCATCTGCCTTTAAATTTCATTATGTCATTGTTTTTAATAGCTGAGTAATACTCTGTTGTGTAAATGTACCATATTTTCTTTATCTGTTCTTTGGTTGATTGACACCTAGGTTGTTTCCAGGTTCTGGCTATTGTGAATAATGGTGCTGTGAATATAGGTGAGCAAGTGTCCTTGTGGTATGGTTGAGTATTTTTTGGGTATATACTCAAGAGTGGACCTTGAAGTAGATCAATACCAATTTCTCAGAAACTATCATACTGATTTCCAAAGTGACTGTACAAGTTTGCACTCCAAACAGCAGTGGAGGAGTGGTCCCCTTACCCTACATCCTCACCTGCATGAGCTGTCACCGATGGGTAAGGGTGCAACAATCTTCTTGACTGCTGAACCATATCTCTAGCCCATAACTATTATTTTTCCCTATTTAAATTGTTAGTTTCATATCTGGTCTCCTTTCTTTCTCTTGGAATGGGAGAAGTCATATAGACGGAAGAATTCTCACGTAGCTTCTCTCTATGAAGATCCTCATTCTGGGTTCCTTAAAATGAAGTCCACCTTAAGAGCCAGAGGTGGTCTGGGACAGCTGTCTCTTCTTGTGAAGAGTTATATTTGTATATTTGTACAAGAAGAACAGGTTGGGAAGTCACAGACAGAGAAAATATAATAAAAAGGGCCAGATTCATTTTCTGTTTGGTTTCAATATAGTAATTTTCTTCTTTCCCCTTTCAATGTGACCAGAAGATTTAATTTGAGCCATGCCACAGGAATGTGGTTTCCAGGAGGGAAAATGTTCAAATATCCACCTCCCGGGCCCTCCCTTTAAGAAGAATAATGTTCTATAGAGTGTGTGGAAATACTTTTGGGGTGTCCTTTTCTTTCACTGACATTTGCCTCCTTTGCTGTGTAAGAAAATAAATATATATTTAAATTTAAGTATGTCTTCCAAAAGAGAACTCTAAGCAAACTACAATCATTCTTTTGATGTATTTTGGAAAAAAAAATCACTTAATTTTGTTATGAAAAGAATAAATTCAATATGTGCCCATCTTTTTCTGCCAAATCCAATATTTAATTTTCAGTATAATTTCTCCTGAACTGTTACTTGAACTTTTCTGAGAAACTTGCAGTTCTTACAAACAGCAACTTTAAGGCAGGAAACACCCAGCTCCAAGCTTTCCTCTGTGCAGACGGGACCGGCTGGGACAGATGGACGATCTAGCCTGCCCCAGCGAGGCCACAGGCTGGAGAAAGACACACAAGATCCCCACAAGTGTATCCTTCTGTATGTTCTGGGCGCTGTTGAAAGGCCCCTTATCATTGCTTGCCTTCCTTTTAAGCCCCTACACCTTCACAACGGTCCCTTTTTAGTACTATCCGTCTTGATCTTTTTTTAAAGCTGCCATGTTTCCTCTATAACCCAAGATTCACAGCCAGAATGCTGCCATCGCTTTCCTCACGGATCTGGATGACAGCACTAAAGGAACCTCTTCTTGTCACCTCTCTCCCCAGTCCTGGTTTGGTCTGAGAAATGTTTTAAGAGGCAAAACTCAGTGCTTCTTCTTTTTTGCCATTCTCATCCTATACTCATGAGAAGTGGTCAGTAAAGCCCGCCCACTTGTGGCTCCCCCTCCTCCCCTGGGATGCTGGACCTCAGTTCTGTATTTTCCCCCTATAAGTCAGGGTCTAGCTAAATGTCACAGTGAGCCGTGTCCCAGCTCTGGGTGGCGGTGTCTGTTACATGTGCAGCTCTGTACCCTCACTGTGTGTGGGCCTGGAGCCCCTGGCTGCACAGGGCTGTGTGAATTAATCCTGGGACCACCACACCCAGCTTGTGATTCTCCTGGGAGAGCAGCTTGCACTTCCAAATGCCTGTTGTCCTCCCTACCCTTGATGGTCGGTTTCCACCCATTGCCAGGGTATGAGAGTCCTAGCACAAAGCACACAGAACACTTTGCTCCAGGACAATCCTGATGAAACAGGAAGACAAAGTTCTGTTTCTTCATGTTCACCGACCTCATACGGTTGTGTTAAAATGAACTGCAGGGATTCTTAGGAGCACACAAGCATGCAATAATTATGAGCTGCTCTCAGTCCTTTTGTCCTCAATGCCACTTCTACAAAGATCTCCTGCGTCCTCCTATCTGAAGTCTGAGCCTCGCGCATGCTTGGTAGGCTCCCCATCTTAATTCAAGAAAGACTTCTGCCACAATCAGAAACAAGCTTCAGTCAAGAGCTTCTGAACCCTGGTGGATATGGCACATAGACCTACCAGGTGTTCAAGCTACAGCTATAGCAGATTACATTGGTGGTCATTTACTAAACTTCTCTCTTTTAAGAACTTTCCACATATTATTTACCCAACCTTCAGCACGGCCCAATTGAGTAGGCATCATGGGGTGCCTGTTTCCACTGTCAACCTTACAGTTTAAACTTTCCATCTAATCCTCCAGATTCTTCCAGCCCACAAGTATAGTTCATTCACTTCACCTGTTAAAGCTCTACTGCTGTGTTGGGAGTGCTACACAAGTATTGCAATTGTTATTTTGAGACATCACCATGATGTTTAAAGAGCTTGCTCATTCATTCACTCATTCATTCATTCATTCTTTTGTTCGTTCAACTACTAGCTGAATTGAAACTGAAAATCAGATGCTGAATAAAGATAATGTGTGATGTGGGATTTTCCCTCTGTATGCTGTGAATACCATTGGTTAATAATGGAACTGTCTTGGGCCTGTGCAGGGCAGAATAGAGGTAGGCGGGGAAAACTAAACTGAATGCTGGGAGAAAGAAGGCAGAGTCACAAGAAGCCATGTAGCCCTGCCGGAGACAGATGCTGGAACTTTACCTAGTAAGCCATAGCCATGTGGTGATACACAGATTAATAGAGATGGGTTAGTTCAGGTTATGAGTTAGCTAGAAATATGCTTAAGCTATTGGCCAAACAGTATTGCAGATAATATGGTTTCTGTGTGATTATTTCAGGGCTGAGCAGCTGGGAACAAACAAGCAACTCTTCACCAACAATATAGAAATACATAGATTAAACTATTAGAAATACCTTATGGAAATTTTAGTAGGGCAAAGGAGAAGCACATATGCAGTGTAAAGCTCTATGTTAAATAAGAAAAACTGAATAAGAAATGATCAGACCTAGAAGAATTCAGACAAAAGATTCCTCTACCTTGAAGGGTGTGTAAAAGAGAAAATGATCTCATTTCACTAGGGTAGAGCTTTGAAAGTATTGAGAGACATGTTGTGACCATCAGTCGGTACCTGGACACAGTACACAGTTTGGGCCAGACACCGTCAAGGCCCAGCAAGCTGCTGACTACATTGTGGGGTAAGTACTGAGATGAGAACTGTGGCATTGGAGTATGGTGGAGCCTCACGTAGCCATGTACCTCTACCAGAGGGCAAAAAGAAAATCACCAAATGTCTTAAATGGCTAGGAACAGAGAGAGGTTCTCCCGGTCTTCTCTTAATTAATACAAAATCTATTATTGGAGTTTAAAATCAGTTTTCTAATTTCTTTATCATTTCCTTACAACTCAGAACAATTGAGGACACATCAAAAGATGAACAGCCACAGGATTGCTAACAAAGTATACATAGTAACCTGTTACTATCTTGCTGTTTATCAGTTTTCATATTTATTGGTGTTAGGATCGTTTTAAATTGAAATTTCCAATAATAGGTCTTTATCTCTGAGTGAGTCTAATGGCATGAGGGTAATATTTTAGGAAGCAATGTACTCAATTAGTTTGGAGAGGTTTTTCTTCTTCCTTTATCTTTTTTTATACCTGAGCAGAGATTGTGAGTAGGCGAGGAGAATCTACTCCAGGGCTGGAAGCCCTTGGTCCTTGAGTATCCACCGTATAGGGGTTAGCCTGGGAGGCCCAGAGACTCAGTTCAAAGCCCCGAGAGCTCGGGAACTGTCCTAGTCGGTGTTCTGTTGCTGTGAAGAGACAGCACAACCTCAACGATGCTTAGGAAAGAAAGTATTTAAGTGGCGCTGGCTTTCAGGTTTAGAGGTTTAGTCTGACAGGAGCAGTGGCAACAAGAAGACATGGCAGTAGGAAAGTTGAGAGCTCTACATCCAGATCCACAGGCAGCAGGAAGAGAGCCACTGGGCCTGGACTGAGTGTTTGAAACCCCAGAGTCCACCCCCCCCCGCCCCGTGATGTCTTCCTCCAACAAAGCCACACCTGCTCAATAAGGCCACACCTCTCAATCTTCCTCAAGTAGCACCACTCCCTAATGACCACACATTTAAATGTGTGAACCTGTGGAATCATTTCTATCCAAACTACAGCAGGGCCTATAGCTAGAAGCTGTAGCAGTCATGAACTTAAAGCTCTAGGCACTAGGCTGGAGGTATATCATTCTGAGCTTTTTTAAATTTTGTTTTGTTTCATTTTGTTTGTTTTTCAAGACAGGGTTTCTCTGTGTAGCTTTGGAGCCTGTCCTGGGGCTCTCTTTATAGACCAGGCTGGCCTTGAACTCACAGAGATCCATCTGCCTCTACCTCCTCCCGAGTGCTGGGATTGAAGGCATGCGCCACCACTGCCCAGCTGATCGTTCTGAGCTTTAATGAACTAGGGACCCCAGCACTTAGCAACCTTTGTGATTTACTGTGGGACAATAGTCTTGTATTCTGTAAAGATTTGCCACTTGTATTAGTTTAATAAAACGCTGATTGGCCAGTGGCCAGGCAGGAAGTATAGGCGGGGGTGACCAGAACAGGAGAATTCTGGGAAGAGGAAAAGCTCAGTCTGCGGTCATCACCCAGATGCAGAGGAAGCAAGATGAGAATGCCTCACTGATGAAAGGTACCAACACAGACAAGGCTAACACAGACAAGAATTATGGATTAATTTAAGATGTAAGAATTAATAAGAAGCCTGAACTAATAGGCCAACAAGTTTATAATTAATGTAGACCTCTGTGTGTTACTTTGGGACTGAATGGATGCGGGACTACAGAAACTTCTATCAGCAGTGATTCTTAGCAGCAGTGGGTGGCCACAGCAGCAATAATCACCTCCAGTGTAGGAGCTCTTGGACTGACCTCTAATGGTGGGGCCTACAGCTCTGTAGTGATGGATGTTTCAGGGCTTGGCTCAGGATGTCAGAATCCTCAGCCCTCAATGGTGCCTTGTGCTGCAGTTCTCAGAACCAAAGTCTCTGAGACCCTTGACACTTAAGGATGCCAGCTCCCTCAAGCTCTCAGGGACCACAGGCTTCAGGGTCTCCTCAGGGCCAGCTCCCTGGAGCTCTCTCAGGGACCACAGGTTACAGGGTCTCCTCAGGGCCAGCTCCCTGGAGCCCTCTCAGGGACCACAGGTTACAGGGTCTCCTCAGGGCCAGCTCCCTCAAGCTCTCAGGGACTACAGGCTTCAGGGTCTCCTCAGGGCCAGCTCCCTGGAGCCCTCTCAGGGACTACAGGTTACAGGGTCTCCTCAGGGCCAGCTCCCTGGAGCTCTCAGGGACCGTGGCTCACAGGTTCTTCTCCTTAGGCCTCTCGTCTCTACATCCTCATTGCTTCTGCTCCTCATTGTCCCGTACTTCTCAGCTGCCCTCTCTGACGCTGTCACTGCTTCTGCTGTTGCCTTGGCAACCACTGCACCCTCTGCTTCATCCTCCCCTCTTTTTTTATTATTTATTTATTTTTCCATACATTGTTTTGTTTTATTTTTTCCATTCAAGAACATAATTAAAGAAATAAAATTTTTTTTCCTTTCTTCCCCTTCTCCCGGTCCCCTCCCACTACCCCCCCACCCCTCCTCCCTCCCCCTTCTTCCTTGAAAGAGGGCATGGTGCCCTGCCCTGTTAGAAGTCCAAGGCCCACCCCCAT